>VUJU01000091.1:28897-187389 GCA_009835225.1 Aphis craccivora | reverse complement strand
ACAAACGAGAGAATAACTGCAAAAATAATTCAATATGTCATGTTGACAAATTAGTTTACAAAGTTTTATCAAAAATCCCATCACATTGCAATAAGAAGTACGTATTATGTTAAATAATTTAAATTACTCAATAATATATTATTTATATTACTTTAGATTTTCGTTTGTCTATTTAATAATATTTATAAACTATACATATTTTTTAAAAATTTATTGGATACTTGATTTAGTTTAATAAACGAATTGAGATGAGTAGATCAAGAGACATTTTTGATAGGATTTTACTTGGATATTATAGAAGAAACTATAAATTAACATCTTTTAATATTAAATCGTGTATAAATAATCGTACTCATACGAATTTTTAATGAAGTTCTTTAATGATCTTTTAGAGAATACAATTTATTCGCTTTAAATACTTTTTTTTCTGATTATACCTAATTATCTTGCAATATCATCCCTATTTTATAATTTCGTGTGACCTAAATCTACGCTTTTTTCACAGCGGATTGTTTGATAATGATATTAAAAAAAACAATTATGTGCACTGAACCGGGTTTATAACTTTGTAAATACCAACTTCTCGAGTTGAACGGTGTCATAAAAATTCCCTATAATTTTGATACATCGTAGCCATTTGATTATTTGCACTTTAAACTTCAAAAATAAACGAACCCAAAGCCACAGACTAAAGCGCTTTCGGCTACTTTGTAATTAACAAATTAATTCACACGGCGTAGTAGCTTATGTACGCCTATTTTATATTATGCACGTTTTAGTTGTAAGTGGCCACTCCTCGGGTGGTAACAATTGTTTTCCATAGTGGTTGGCTTACCTGCCAGAAAGGAGTGTAGGCCGTAGGGGTGACTTTTGGAGGTGCCAATCCACAACGTGACGCACAAAGGACCGTTACTCGCCCACACCATCGCCTACCCGCCGTGGCCAAATCCGACACAGTGCTTTGATGTAGTCCCGAGCTCGGTTTCGCGGCCCGCGGCCAATTAATTAATTATTACGAGACACTGGCGACACCGCGAGTCCGTCAGCTTCACGATTTATGATAATTTATAATTTATATTACCTATATACATATGGGCACCTACGCACAGCAGTATAATATACGACTTGTCCCGTGTTCGAAGAGAGCGACGGCGGCGGCGGTGGAAAATCCTACAAGGACTTACGATACCGGAGAACCCGCCTTGACACGACAATAACTGCGCGGTAACAAAAAGCGATGTTTTCCGCGGCGGAAAACCATTGCGGTCAATTGTAAAACCGACGGGCACACGGCCATGGTCCTCCGGAGAACGATTACGTCGTCGTCGAGTGGTATAGTTACCTACCACCTACGTACACGGTTTAGACGTTCGGTGTGTGGAGGGTCCTTTAAAGTTTAACGCAAATAAAGGTGTGTGTGTATATGTATATAATATATATATACCTCGTAATCAGTTCGCGAATCCAATTTGCGGCTATCGACCGACACGGCGGTGTAGTATAAGTTATTTATTAAATTTCCGAGCAGAGCAAAATTCAAAGCTGGTCCCGAGATGCAGACGACGAAAAGTTTCTCGTCGACGCGGTGTTAAATGTATTGTAAATTAGGTGTGTGCATGGTATGTATAGGTAATAGGTATATATATATATAATATATTAATCTGGTATCCATTTCAAAATCGAACGTCACCGGAAATCTCTGTGATAGCGGTATTACAATCGTTGAGAATCTCGACATCATAGTACCGCGAAATCAGACGTGTTGTTATAATCATAGCCATGTGCGTGTGTATAATTTGTGCTCACAATATCGTAAATATCAAATATACCCATTACTGAAACGAGACGGTAGCACGGAAACGAATTTTAAGCTTTTCTTTTCCCCAATAAAATACAAAATATTGCCATTTAATCTGAACTGTTTATGTAAATAATAATATCTTATTGTACAAAAAGTGACGCAACTTAACTCCAACGTCTGTATATAATGTTTAACTTTTATACTCGATGGCTGTCACAGCTTCGATACCGACTTAACTTTGAGTCAAGCGCATAATTACTTTTCGCATGTATTATTATTATTATTATTATTATTTATATTCCTTGACTGCGAGTTCTGGCCGTTTCAAATGAAATGTACATGTATTGTGATAAGCTCCGTTGTTATAATCATTATTTCGGTTTATAGCTCAAAGTATGGCCGGCGTGTGACTTTTAAATTAAAAAAGAGTTTTTAGTTTTGAAATCAAAAAACTTTTATTTAAAGTTATTATCACATATGGGAAGCATCGATTTTATCTAAAAAAAAGTTTATCCCTTGATGTATTAAAAAAAAAATCAACTTTTCCTCCTATGTTTTATAAAAATTACAATAATTCATACATTAGTAATATCCATAAATAAGTATTATATACCTAATTAATATCAGTATTATGGTATATTTACATTTTAATGCATCAACGTTTAAAAATCCAAAATATTAATTTATATAATAAAAGTTTGACTGCAGGCTACATTTTAAAAAATCGATGTTGAACATATTATAGGATGATAATAATAATAATATTAATAATACGACATATTATTATAGTTAATATATTATATTAGGTATTGTTTAGATAGTAATTTACAAAATTAATGATCTCAAGACAATTTACCACTATTCATTTATTATTTTTTTCAAATCGAATACAATGTAAAGTATTAATAAAATATAAGACCGTTTCGTCAAACTCTCGAAAATATCCTCTATACTTTAAATAATACCTAAGTGAATTTACTCAAAACCTGTAAAAAAATCCATTTTAAACGAACGCATTTTATCTATGCGGCATGTGGGTGAAAACAAATATTGCGTTGATATACTTTCGAAAATATCAATTTCTTTCACGTTCTATTTGATATCAATGATTGACGTTCACACGTCGTTCACAAAATATATGAAGGTTCCAGTTCCGACATCGTTCTGCGTTGATACTACTTTGTATTCGGGTCGATGCGCGTGTCGTGTTTGATGTAAATATATGAGCCATATTTTATTGCTGCTTTAATAAGACCGAAAAAAAATCAAATGACGAGTCCGAAAAACTATGATCGGATGTCGTTAAAGATATGAATGCATATTATAATTATTTTTAACCAAACGGTTGTACAATTGAATTGGTTTTGTTTTTGCAGGCTTGTTGTTATGGCGTATAACTCGCGTTGAAATTCAAACCTAAACCCTAAAAACGGTCTACGTATGCAAACTATTTTTCATAATTTCTACGTAGATTTTCAATCTATACAACTCACGCTCTAACATTATTGCGGTTCTGTTGTGATGTTATAATAATAATAATATATTCGTGTCTGGTATTTTATCGTTTGGTTTAATGATATAAATATATTTAAAATAATTTGAACATAAGGTATTATGTTTAGCTTGTTTACTTATAATTTATTATACAGTTCAGTATTTCGCGAGTGCGGTTAGTAGACTGTATACTATACATTATATTATATATATAATTAATATATTACTGTTGATTATTCTAAATTATGGATTTGGTATTTATTGTTTTATCGTGTGTATTTCTTATATTATTATGAGTACTCTGTTCGCGTTGTAGTGACGACAGGAAGGGTGTTTTTGCTATAGGTGGGATCAGTGTGACGGAGTGCTCTTGTCTCCCGCTCGAAAATCTTCTGACACTGTATAATTTGAGTTTATATTTTTCATCGCATAGCATATTTTCTTTTTACAAACTTCTATATCTAAGCGAACCAACTAAGGTACGTCCATTAATTATTTATTATCTTTGTTTTTATATACAGTTTTATACGAGCACAAAAGTTTAATATACATTAGATGTTAATGTGTCCACATTTAAATGTATATTACCCGCTGTAGCTGTTATTGAATTCCATCGTATGTGCAATGTTCCCATTCACGGGAACAAAAGATAAAAAATAAATCGCGCCAAAAGCATTTCGTCTATCATTAGAGTCATGTTATATAAAATATTGTTCCACCATATTTTGTCTCTATTTCGTGAATATTATACAATTGTACTTCATATTGTATTGTGCATTTGAGTTTGAGAATTAATAGCATAAGAGAAACGCGACCATTCAGCGCTTGGCTGACGATATATTATTTAATGTACCTATCCATTTCCGGCGTGCATCTAAAGCACGTAGAAAAGTCGTTAACGTCGTACCTTGTGTCCCACATTCAAACAAAATTGCCTTTGAGCATAATCACCGCCACCTACGTCGTGTACTTTTACTAGTATATGACAAACATGTAAAAGTTTATTTATTTAGCTAAGTGCCCTAATGTATATTTATAAAACTTGATCCACGTTGCAAGGTTTCTAAAAAACATCAGTTTGTATTATTATTATTATTATTTTTTTTTATCGAAATTCGTTTTTATTTCCTCCACCACACACACACACACACACATACATACACATATGTCATATTTATTATATTATTTGTCTTAAATTGAATAACGTTACATATTTTAATTTTATATGACCATGTGGTAGGTGAATTCCACCTAATCAAACTGAGATTAAAATGTTAATTACGATAGGTTCAATATTGCATTTTTCAAGTTAACTTTTAATGGATACTTTGTTGCAAGAAACCGTAGTTTCTGTACAATACCGATTTATGATTTTTATTTTTGAAAATTCAACAGCATACTGAGCGCAAAAAGTAGTAATTGAATTAATAATGAAACAGTACAAAAAAAAATATTGCAATTCGACCATCTCAGTGTTAATAATGTGTTTTATTTGGAATTTTTTTTAGATCTACAATTGGTCCTATAAATAAACTATCAATAAACAATTATTGGAAATTAGAAGACTAAGCAAATAATGTAAGTATCTCTTCAAAATAATAGCTGTTTATAGAATTTCTCTGAAAGAGAATAATGAACTGAGAACTTAAAAAAAAAGTGGAGTAGAAGTAGATGTATAACATAAATTGTAATTTGTAGTAGGTACAATTAGAATATTATTTCCCTTTCTAGTTTTTCTTTTATATTTAATAAAATACATTGGTGCTCATATATATTAATGAATTAATACTTATGTTCAAAACACAATTCTGAAATTTAACATACATTCTGTGTATTAATGATATTATGGAATTATGCAAGCTTTAAAATTATCTATGACAAAATGTTTTATAATTAATAACTCGACACTAAATTAATTCCAGTTTATTGATGTAAACCAGCGAACGAACACTAGTTTTAAATTCATTATAATATCGTAAAATAAATTGAGGGCTACACGCCAACAATATTAGTATCAGTCTTACTTAAGCTATTACATTGTTAATCAAGTTTAAATCTATTGAGATGAATACAAATAATATCATCAAATTTTTTAATAGGTACTAAAATATTCTGTACACGACAATGCAATAATTTTATAATGTTTTACTATATACCTACTCGTATAATACGTATAATAATATTATCAAGTGATATTTTAACTGCTGAACAGTAAAAGTGTATTTTTATATCGGCGACTTCAAATAGACACTGTTCTTCTAGATTAAATTTTATGACATGAGTAGGTAATTAATTATTACTTATTCATTTGAATTAAAAACAATATTGGTAGTTGATTAAAAATATTTTGTTAAGCGTTTAGCAACGTTTTATTAACTTTCACATAGGTGATAGGTATACAATTAAATCGGATAATTTTTTTTATTACACATAAATTGCAATAGAATTCTGTACATCAGCTGTTATATTTCTTACAACTGAAAATGATTTTTGATAACATTGGATTGATTTCTTACTGTATTATATACCTAATTTCTTAGAACATAGAACATCATAAAATAGTTAATGTTTGTCAATATTGTTCTTAATGATTGTTATAATGAATGAAATTACCCAACTATTGGTCTGACATTAATGAGTAACGTAAGTATCTATTATACGTATATAGATTATTTTCTATGTATTTTTATATAATGAAGATAATCCCATTTAACCATTTGTGATGCTTATACAATTTATAATCAATTATAAATAATAATAACAATAAAATTACATAAAAGTTGAGAATTTCTTGTGGTAAAATAATGTATACAAATTAGATTCAATTCATTTCAATAGAATTGATAAAAACAAAATAATTGTATACTATTTTAAAATTACTTTCTTTCAAGTCTCAAGAAAGGATATATTACAATTATTCTGAAAGCGAAGAATACAGAAAAAAATAATTAAATATCTGGTTTTAAATTTCTACTCGTGGTATCTAAAGACTAAAGAAAGTCTTTAAATATACTTATTAAACTTCATATGTTGTAATAAAATTCGACGAAATTCGATAAAATGGTCAGACCCACTGAACTGCAATATTACGTGTAGTAAATTACTATTACAGTGAAACCTTCCCGAATGGACACATCTTAATAACGGAGTCTAAATTTATCGGTTTTAAAAAACATTTTTTTTTTTTGAGAGAGAGAGGAGTGAGCATACTTTCACTATTTTTCAATGGGAAAATCTCTGAACAGCCAACACTCAAGAGGGAGAGAGAGAGAGAGGAGACATATATTAATCTTAATTTGAAAACAATAATAAAAAACTCGTATACAGCTTTATACCGGACATGTAATATATTAATCTATTAAATAAAATTATAGTTACAACGTGCACACCTTTAATTTAATTTTTGATAATTCGCATGTTACGAGAAATTACTCTGATTTTGTCATGCGAATATTTATTTGCTACACACATAAATACGCAACATTATCGCTATAAATCAAAGATTTCCTTTATACTAGTCCCGTAATAAATCGCCACAATAAGAGCCGTCTTAACCGTTTATTTATTGATCAATACAATGAAATGTACATTCCAAAACTCGAACAAAATGTTTTTTTCCCAAACAATTTTAATAAATTACAATAATAATGGAAGAAATTAAACTTGGGGAAATTATTTATTTTACGTTCATTGTGACCAGTGATATACATAATTTTTGTACTCACCACCCTCCAGAACAGGCTTTTCTTCAAATGCATACCCTCTCTGGGGTTTCTTCTGCATGGACTTTACCAACCGAAAAGGTCCATTGAATAATAAATTCAAAGTACGTGCGTTGGCGGTCAGTCCCTTTTCCTTTTGTGCATTCAAATGTCGTCGCGTTTAGTTATAATTTCGGTTGCAAATATAATTTTTTTTTGTATGTCTATCTCGCTGTGGCCCTTTCATTGTTTCCACACTTACTAGAGACAATGCGGCATGGCCTCCGCAGGGATTCGAGGGAAAAAAAGAAAAAATCTAACTGCGAACGTTTATGCAAATGTGGACAACAGTCCTCTCCAAAGTGCCGCTCCTATTAAAACAAACAACACGGTCGACAAAGTTCTTCAGACACATAATAATAATAATAATAATAATAAACATAGTACCAGACCACACGATGTGGAAGGATTTTTGTTTTTTGAATGATTGTTTTAGATTTGGAACGGGTTTTGTTTTAGAACTTTCCATAAAACAAAATATAGTTAGATTTTTGTGATTGAAGTTTTTGTACTGTCAAGTGAAAATGCATATATTATCCTTGTTGACATCGTCCTGCGAGCAATCAACGGTAACCACAAACCAATTCAATAAATCTGAGATCTCGGGTGCTTTCACGAAGACACGTAAGTATTATTTTTTATATGTCATAACTATTCTTATATCTTTGAATCAGTCGATTTGTACCCATGTTGGTGGAATTGAATGCTGTTGAATGTAAGTGTTGAAAAACATGACGTGTCTCCTTAACTCAATCAATGATCGTTTGAGACTCGTTGAAAAAGTCCTTGAATGAACTCCTATCATTTATATTTGATATTTTGCTTTTTAAAATCGAAATCATTGTAATATATATATTTTAAATTGTGTATCTATACAACGGTATAATATGATATACTATATAAATATTAGGAGTTAATCAGTATACATTATTGTTATACTAGAATAGATAAAATATAACAAATTATATTCTAAAAAGTGGGTAAGTGGGTACCGCTCTGCTGTACATTAGGTGCCGTATGGATCATTATTATATATATAGGAGTGTTCAATTTGAATCCAATCATAGGTATCATTGTAAACGAAAAACGATTCTGAACGGAGATGATTTGTCAGCCTAGAATATAATTTCCAGTGGTTGGTGAAAGAGGAGGTTTATGTTTTAATGGCCTGAATATACCAGAATTTAAGTTCTTTTATAATTATTATAAGCTAAACTTATGGAAAATCTTGTATTGAATTTTCAAATCTTAGCTACTTATACAAAATTTTTTATGAATTATACCTACAAAATAATTTGCAAATATAAATGATTTTGACGAATTTTTGTCAATATTTGAACTTCAAATGTTAATAAAAAAAAAAATGTGCCTATGTATTCTTATAATTTTTTAATCACTATAAGAATAACTTATGAGAAACTTTGTATTATATTTTTCAAGTATTTTGATTGGCCCACAAAAATTTATTGACACTTCAAAAAAATTTTTTCAGAAAAATTGAAAATTTCAGTGGTTTATAAATAGCTCAAAAAATTTAAAATATTTTGAAATTTAAATCACGCGAAGAAAACGCCAATCTTAACAACTGGTAAAATTTTCAAGTATCTACGACTTATACTTTTTGATTAATAACAAATATTTAAAATCGTTTGAGGATAAATCGTTATCGTCACGCTATTTCCTAAAAATTTAAAATTCAAACGCACTTAAAATTTTTCCTATAATGATGGTACGAGTTTTCTCTATAGCTACTTGAAGGAAAACTTAGTGTTGTATTTTTAATCCTTAGTTATAAACATAAACAATTTTATGATTTTTCAACTTCAAAATTACTTGCAAATTTTCGGTTTATGACAGATTTCGTAAAAATTTGAACTATATACGCTTATAAAAAGAATGTGACTAGCGATTTTTAAAATTTTTTAACTGCAATTAGAACAACTCATAAGGAACCTTGTATTAAATTTTCAAATTTTTTGGTCATCCAAAATTTTTTTATCGACCCTTAAAAAAAAATTTCTCAAAAAAATCGAAAATTTCTGTGGTCTATAAATAACTCCAAAAAAGTCAAAATTTTTTGAAAATTTAACTGTATATAGATAACACTGACATAAACATTTGGTAAAAATGTCAAGTATTTACAGTGATTAGTTTTTGAATTACAACCATATAAAAAAATCGATTTGGTCGAAAACTAGTTTTGTGTAAAAATTTCCGTTTTTCCTTAATTTTTTTTTTGGTTTTTCCCGGCGCTTTTGAAAACTATTGGGAAATTCAAAAAATGACCTCCTTAATGCAACAACAAGATTCATTTTGCTATCGGAAATCACCCCCAAAATTGAAGCATTATTTCGACACGTTATCGTGTACACAGACACACAAAAAAAAAAAAAACACAACATTGTAAAATCAATACATTCATCACTCCGCTCAGAATCTTAAATGAATAAAATGAGTGAAAAAAAAACTTAACATAAATTATACATCTTACTACTCATAACGAATGGTCATAGTAGTCAAACGTTATAAAGACCAATAAAATTAAAGATATAATATATCAAATAAACAATTTAAAAAAAAAAAAAACTTTATAGGTACTGCAAAAAGAATAGTAAAAATAAATAAATAAAACTAGGTTATATAAATACAGCAGTTAAAGTAAATAACATTAATTATATTAATGTTATACTTATAAAATCTATCACTTTTTTAAAGCCTTTTCTGATAGTTTTGTTTTTAGGTTTTTGATGAATTTGACCACAAACCATGCATTTACCTCCAGCCACCTCATTATCTGCGCTAGGGTTAACACTAATAATCGTAATATCGTCGGTTATAATCATTGTTATCAAAATACAATCCGTGCATTATTATTACAAACAATTCACCGCATAAATATTTACAAAGGTCAGGCCTCAAGATCGTATACCGATTGACAACGATTGTTTTATGTATAAGTAATCATCCATATCGTAACATGGTAGTGATACGATTAATCGTAAATTATTCAAACGGAGCGCATCACATCAACGGTGTGCAATAATTTAAATTTTCCCGTGCACCGTGTTTCTGTACGGTATAGATATAAATACGACCTTTTATTATATAATATATATATGTATATATATATATATATATATGTGTATGTGTGTATTCACACTACTAAATTTACTTCATGTACTTACGTGGCGGCCAATGATTAATTCAGAGAGTTTTGTAAAATATCTGTCAGATGGCTAACTGCGGATACGTTAAATAATATTATATTGTAGTTTCGATCATTCTATATACTAATTGGATTTTCCAGGAATGACACTTGTACAGTCGTACTACAGCGGTAAGTGTAAATAACTTTTTTATTTTTTGAAAAAGGACGATTTTTTGTAGGATGCATTGAACTTTGATTTTTGATTATAAAAATAAAATTAAAAACATGCAAATATGTATAAATTTCAAACTTTATTATAGGATTTATAAATAAAATATTAAAAATCAAAGTCCTATGAGCCTCGTAAGAAGTCGTTATTTTTCTAACATACCTACACGAAAAAAAATATTTTGAAATCTGATCGCTCTACGAGGATTTAGACTTTTTCCTGTGAAGCACGTTTTATAGCAAAAAACGGGTCCCGTTCAGGCCCCTTAAAAAATTTAATAGAATTTAATACTATATTATAATACATAAGTTACTTACTCTAGTAAGTTCTAATGTAGCACTACTTCAGGTTATAAATAAAATGCATTGATACATCTTAAAGCTCCGTACAGACTATTATATTTAATCGAGTAACGTCGTGTCGAGACAGTAAAGCAAACCAAATAGATCGTAAACTATATCAACCTCTAAATATTTGCATGGACTGGTTTTATCAACAAAATGGCGGAAAGGGATAAATTGAAATCAACAAGTTAGTTAATTGTATTTTGTATCTAAATTTAATAATATAAGAAAACCGATTCGGAATTTATAGCCATGATGAATAGACGATATAATTTTGTTTATAGTCATAATAAAAATTGTTTTTTTTTATACTAAGTACTACGAGTACCTATAATGATTGATGTCTATGTGAAGGCTTTTTATACCCAAAAAGAAATAGAGTGACCCATCACTCGCCTTTAAACTCACCTATGGATATTTTAATACAAAATTAACCAACGATCCCGACAATCTAAAAATATATATGTTTTTTGATAATCACCGGCTTTGAGAAAACCAATGATGGTTGTCAAAAAATTGTTTAGGTTAGATTAAACGACATGACATTGATGCGGGATATTACCAATTATATATGAGACATAATGATGTATTTTCGTAATACTTTAGTAATTTAGTTTACCGTGTGGTGTATGGATGTAATGTTTATTGTATTTCGAAATGTAATAGAATAGTTTTAAATTTAATAAGGATTTTTTTAAAATCATAAAGTATCATTTTAGATCAAGAAGTCACAAGAAATATTTATCTGTAAAGTATTAACTATTTCTGCTGCAATACTAATTGATCAATTACAACTTTAATAGGTATATATCAAACGGTGTACCATCAATTGTGCGCGGTAATTTCAAACCATTATTTTTAATAAATAATATGACTAATCATTATATGTTTTTATATTTAACTTCCTTAGCTGTAAAATAAGTAAATTATCTAAATATCTAATATTTATTAATAATAACCTTATAGATGTTTTCGTAACGAAAAAAGTTATAAAATTGACTTAAATACAAGCAAACACGAAGAGTAGACTTTGCAAGCTATAAGAAAAATAAAAAAAGTTTTAAAAGGTAAGTATAATTTTTTTTAAATTATACATTTTTTTGTTTAAGCGTTCCCTTCTGGCCAACGGTGTATCATGGTGTGATTTTCGTAGAATTGTAAAATTAGTGAAAATATATCCAGTTAATATTATTCATGATATTAAAGTTAGAAATACTTTATTATGTTTACTTGCTATAAAATTAATAAACAAATGAAAAATCGTTATGTATCTACATAAAAGGAAAACAAATTTTCACACAGAAAATGAATAACCATGATAAAACATAATTATGCTTAAAAATAAAAATAACATATACTTTTTATTTTCAATGAATCATAATTTGAAACAGAGTGAGGGGGAAGATAAAATTATTGTTTAGACTTCACCGTGAAATTTCAGGGGTAACACACCAAATTTTGGTTGTGCACTTCCCAATGGTTTACTCAATGCATTTTTTACACCACGCCACTACTCACGGGTATGATAATTATTAGGCCATAGCCGTTTTATAGGGATCCTTATAATTACATTATTCGACCTTGACGTCGAGACATCCAATATCTATTTATTATCTTAAGGGGTGTTATGATACTCTTTTGTAACGTCACGTGCCTACATCGCGTAATGTACACCGTGTCCATCATCATTATTCTAACATAATGAATATTATACGCAATACCAACACATTATCGTGATGAAAATAATATTCAAGGGACAAGAAATACGCGTTAGTAAAATTGATGCACTAATAATATAATCTTTATATCGTTCGATTCAGTGGTTTCTCTATACCGATCGGCAATGTTGTAAACTCGCTGTAGATTTTGTTTGGCGTAGAAGTTTGTACGGGTCGTGCGCATCTCTATTTTGCCATCGTTAAACATGGTACACAAATATTTTGCGCTGGAGTTAATATTTTAGGGATCGCGAACGGCGGTGGCGGTAGGAAGGTTATTAAACAATACTGCATTGATAAACTTTGAGGTCTTTTGGGGCCTTTAGGGTAGGTCTTATAAGAGGATTTAATGACTTCAGCGCCAACGTGTACGCTGCTGCAGTTTTTGGTAAACCATATCAAGTTTTCAACTATCGAGTTTGGTGAATAAATATCGACATCCATATAATATAAACGTGATAATAGTAGGTATTGAAACTGATTTATTTTTAATTGCGTTTCGAGAAGTATCAAGTATAGTAAATTTCTATTTTGTTAAATACCAAATCAAATAAAATTCAATTAACATTTTTTTATACATGGATACCTACAATTTTATTCAATAAAGTACTGATTAATTAAATATAATAATAAAAAAAAAGTTTTTAAAAATTCATAATAGTGAAATAAAAAAATAATATTATGTCACATTCTAATAAGTTAATTGTAAATTTATTATATTTACATGTAATTTTGTAGTGATCGATAGTCAGTTACATTATTTAAAATTAACTATGAATTAGATTCTATGTGACATATGACGTTTTGATGTACTTAAAGTTATTTCATTTTGATTTAACATGTTAATTTTCTTATTGTATCTTAGGTACGTTTAAGTTTGTTATTTAGTATATATTTTTAAAATAACTTTGTTTGAATTCATTGTTGATTTCTATACACATATTCAGTTACTAGTATGATACATTAATTTTCAATCCTTTATGGAATAATATTTCATATAAACAGTATGTAAATCAATTATTATTTGATAAATGTATTATTCTTTAAAGTCGTTGGCAGGCAGGTACAGGGTAAATATCAGTTTCAAAAGCGCTTATGAAATTTTCGTTTAGAATCTAGTACTATATAATATAATAATATAATAACCAAATGCAAATATTTTTTGAAATATTTGGTTTCACTTTGGAGAGGTGCTAAAATAATAATAATAATAAAAAATTGAGTCATGATAAAGGAGGTAGAAAGGGGTTTGGGTTGTGTTGTGTTTCGGACAATGGTCTTTCGGGTTGGATTAACAAAGTTACTGCCTCCGCCACCGCCATCGCCGACGACGACGAGAATTATCAAAATCCACCAAAACACCCTTATAACCACCCGCACCGTCACCATAGTGTGGTCGTAATTTATAACATACCCTATTGTCAGATTACAGTATATAATACACACACACACACACACATTAGATACCTTTATTTTCTGTGGTCTAATAATTACTGCAATACAATTTAACAGCCAGAATTGTTCTCCAGAATTACACTCGTAGTATTCGGTAAACAATGACAGTGCCGGTGGATGGATGGAGGACATTTTGCCCGCCACCGAGGATCGGGACGAAGACTTCGGCGTGTTCGGAGCAGTCGTAAAGTGAATAATAATAGAGTGATATGGTTATATTATTATTATTATTATTATTATCTCTAACTCGCGAGCCGGAAGACAATATACAAGAGATACGCCGTGTTGTGCGCTACGTGTAATTAACCGTAGCGGTTTTTAAGCGCCGTAACGGTAACAAAACCTTTGATCGTATTGTCTGTATAGATCCCTCGCATTAAGTTTCCAACATTCCGATTGTTAATATATTATAGTGCCCAACTACGCCGAGAAGACACCGAAGACGGATAAGTTAGGTACTGATTTCGTTTCATATTTTCGTTACGTTCGTGCGTATTGTATTGTAATATACTTTGTACGTTTTCTAAAGCACGTCGACGGCTGGCTAATACCGTTAAATGCGTTCAGCGAAGGAAAAAATTTATAAAACACTAATTATACAGGTAGGTAAATGGGAGGGAAACAATAAACTCACAAAGTTATTGTCTTTTGATTTATTGCTCGTATAAGTAATACTAAAAAAATTGGCTGACATATATTATCACGGTTTAAAATGTATTTTTATTACTGACTAATGAAAATACTTTTTATTATATCAACTCGTGTGTAGGCACCTATACAATATTATATATTTTGTGTGTCAAGGACAATTACCTATTAGAAAATCGCTTGGTAATCCTCAGATCGGGTGACGTCACACGACAAAGCATTCCTATATTATAGGGTAGTTAAAAATTGAGTAAAAAACTTTTTTTAGATCTTGTAAAAATATGTTACAATTGTTCTGATTACTGCACTGTTATAAAACGTTCTAATACAATTTCAAAACTAAATATTAGTGAAAAATATGATAGTGCTTCATATATAAGTATGTACTTGTTGTATCTATATAAATAATTAACAAAATCATCTTTATTGATTTTATACAATATATTATTTAAATTAATAATTTTTTTTTAAGTACAACCTTTGGCTTATATTTTCCTAACTAATATTTTGCAAATTATAAAGATAAGAATTTTCGTTGGTAAATAATAATTATCAAAATTATCTTTATTTTAGAAGAAACTAAATTTAAAAATATGTTAATTCAAATACTTAAAATTGTATTAAAATGTGGTGTTATATTTTTTGTACATACGTAACTAAAATAACCAACAACAATACTACAAAATGGGTGAAATTTAGAAATTTTGATTTGAGATTTCGGTCAATCGGATTTGTGACATTTAAAGTTTTATCATTATCCTTGGATTCATATTTAAGTCATTAAAACTAAATAGTAGTAAATATTTTGATTTGAGTCAATCGATATTTTATATATTTTCTGTCATTTATACCGTATACAGATAATGGCCAAGTAAATGGATAATATTATTTTTACTAAATAATAATTATAGATATTTACATTATGAAAATCTCCACTTACTATTAAGCTATTTTTATTAATAACAACAAAAATAAATAGGCAACTAAAGTTAGTAAATAATATTCATATATTATGACTATACAATTTAATTTAAATAATATCTAATTAAAATATCAAAAAAAAACAAAAAACTAAACTAAAAAATGATTATAATTTAAAATACAGAGTATGTAAGTATTTTTATTATTAAAAAAGTTTTTGACTAATAACCATCTATTAAAAATTTTATTTTGACATTATACCTAATATATATTTATTATTTATATATATAGATATTAAACGGTATGCTATTATTTTAGTAATAGGGTTTTTATAATTAATTAAAAATGTATTTTTTTTACTAGAAATACTATTATTATTATACAATACAGATGAAGTATATGCATTAATGCGTCACATTTTATTTATTATAAAATTTGTACAAATATTCTGATTTAAATATATCGTATTGTTTAAAAAAAATAAAATATCCTTTTTATGCAGATACATTTTTGTTTTATTGTATTTATCTTGGTCTGGGTAATAATATAATA
Source organism: Aphis craccivora (assembly GCA_009835225.1). NCBI lineage: Eukaryota > Metazoa > Arthropoda > Insecta > Hemiptera > Aphididae > Aphis > Aphis craccivora. The sequence continues at coordinate 171,318 of VUJU01000091.1, read as the reverse complement.
CTCTAATACTTTGAGATTAAATAATCTCAACATTATCTATAGGTACTATATATCTTAATAACTAAAACTTTAATAAAATATTGAAAAGTCTAGTTTTTAGTTATATACCTAATAATATGGTGATAATTTTTTCTCTTTATCTATTATACCAATTATAACTTAAAAAATAATCAAACTATTTTTTTTCTAAATAAATAATTTAAAATTTTGAACATTTGTATTCTGCGTAGGTACTTTAGTCGTACATAATATCCGTACAACGATAAAATACGAGTATCAAAAAAAAAAAAAAAAATAATAATAAATTGTAAATTGTGATGGTGATTTTGACGAAATTAAATTATTTCAACACAGATTGATTATAATTATAATTGTGTCTAAACCCACCATGTACATAAAAGAAAAACTAAAATTTTTGACCACCGAATAAATGATATTTTTACTGGTGTTTTTAAAACAATCATTTTTATTTTACAAAAAAAGTGAATTATATCCTTCATTTTTTATATTTTTTCACATTTCAAATATATTTTGTATATAATATGTATTTTGTGTTCTCGGTAAACCACACTACACGGATTGACTTGATACAATGCGTAAAGTCCTATTGAAAAGAAGGTCGGCTTTAAAATTCCTACAGCTAGGTGTAAAAGCCTTACTTGGGAATTGGGTTCAAAATAATATCTAGAAAATAAATCTTCCTAACATTTCCATTAATAAAATTCCATCTAGTGAAAAATAATATAAAATCGAGTTACAGTAAAATTGAGTACTTTATGGTTTTTTTCAAATGCTATTTTTAGTGCATATTATCTTTTAATTGTATAGGGTATCAATTTAATTTCTGTTTAATCATTTGCTTGTGTGAAAACGTTTCTAAAATTAATATACATTTATTAATACTTTTTGTTAAGATTTTTATCACAAGCATATTAATTATAACTGAAAATGGTTTAGAAACTTTTTGAAGTCTTGATGCGTGCGTTTTAATTTTAAACATTTTGTATTGTTAAATTAATTACTAGGAGTCAATTTGTTTGACATCGCTTATTTATTTTCAAAATAATTTTAAGTTAAAAATACTATCCAAAATGAGCCCCATCCACTTCAGTTTCTGTTTAACACTTTGCTTTAAAAGTTTGTCCATTTTAATTATCTTTGAAATATATAGTTAATTTTAGAATTTTATCATATTAATGAATACAATCATTTTAAAAGTTAAGCTAAGAGAGGACGTCTCATGTGACGGGTAATTTTTTTACTTTACTGTTGGTCATGAATGACATATAACATTTGTTTTTGAATTATAGTTTCTGTTAAAACTTTATAAACTTGTTGCCCAACTTTTTAAAAAAGTTTGTTTTAAATTAACTTAAAATAATATAGGATTCGGGTCTGGATGTCTAACATATTATTTTTGAATTAATAAAACAACCATTATGTTAAAATATTTAAATGTCAGTTAACTCAAGAGAAATTCAACATAGTAAATCTGTGTCGTTTTGTGAAATCGAATTATATGACCACACAACGTGTCTAGAATACTATTGTAAATCACATTATTGTATTATGCAGATTTAAAAAGTAATATTTAAAACAAAAAAAAAATCAATAAAATCATATTTTAACTCAAAGCCATTTTATAATTTTACCATCAATAAAATGGCTTATCGTGTATACAATTTTATATCATACGAAAAAATAGTTACAATAGTAATATTTCTAACAAAAAAATATTGAAATTACATAAATAATAATGTGTTTTTATAAAAAGAAACATATTTTTTAATTTACATGTTTGTTATGTAATATCATCAAATAAAATAATTTTAATTCTGATGTATACCTACTCCATATGTTTTTTTTTTTTTATAAAAGTCTTTGAATCTTAATTTTTCTAATAAATTATAATATTAGATTAATTCACTGTACATTTCATTATTGTTTCGTATGGTTTTTAATTATTAAAATAAATAGTGCATTGTTGAAATTACCATACAGTTATTTAAACCATATTATGTACTTTGTGTTTCTTTTGTCGATAGTATTGATAAAAATGTATTCTTGTCATGTACAAAACAAATGGGAAAAAAATTATGCATCTCACAATGTTGTAGGTTAATATAATATTTTAGTTATTATTGGAAATTATCGAATATTTTACACTAATTTAAGAATTAGGTATAGTGTGTCAAACAAATATAATTAATTTTTTTTAGATTTACAATATTAACGTGGTTCTAAATGATTTTAATAAAAAAAAGTAATTTATTGATTGAACATCAAAATTATATTTTGCTCTCGATCAGAGTGTGGTTTAATATTTAGTCATTATTTATGCATAATTTTGTTTGTTCCGTACACTGAAATGGAACGAGTATGTATAATAATGTGTACATGTCACGTATAAATCGAACCTATAAACCATAAACGGTATATTCGAGGATGCACGTTGTCGGTTTTAAAGCGGTAAATATGAATGAAAAAAACTTCGATAATTTTGTCTTGTTCAGAAGTGAAAGAGAACATTATATTATTTTATAATATGAGTATACCAATCCAAAGAATAGAAAATGGTTTTGCTCGATAAAAAGAAGAATAATGTAATATTTCATTGACGTCGTTACGTTTTGATCAGAGGAGCGCCTTTTTCCGGAGATAATAATAACATTATAAATTGACGCACGACTTGGTTATTATGGTTTAACCATAATTTATTGGTCGTTTTCGATGTACTATACATATTTATGTGTACGCGGAGACGCACTTTTGGCCAACGATTGTTGTTTTTCATTCGGATTAAAGCATGACCTTGATCGCAATACTTATAAATTCCGTGCCGCCGCCGTTGATTAAATTTGCTCAATAAAAAAAAAATTAATACTATGGCAACGAAATTATATATATTTTTTAATAAATATATTTTTAAAAGTTTTAAATTGGGAAATAATATGACGTGTTAACATAACTATCCAGTATAACAAATACGAGTATAACACGTGTACGCGTCCTCGTTATGGACAAAAATGTAGTATTTCATAGATGTGACGAATTAACGGTTATAGAAACAGATTATTAATTCATTTCACTGGTGGTGAGTGATAAAAAGTTATTAAGAGCTAAGAGGCTAAGACCAGTCTTTGACCCACATCAAACTTGGGGGATGTAATGATTAATATTCGTTCTTCACGGCTCGATTTCTATAACAAGTGGGTCTGAATTATCTCGTACTTGATCCATTTCTTGAATAGATTTCCAGGATCATTGGATCAAAGTGTCGTACTGAACTGATTAAATTAAGAATGATCCATTCTTCAATATAATGTACTTGAACAATGTGAATATTAAGCTGATAATTTTATATTATAAGTGGAATGAAAATGTTGTTGTCTTGATTATGGTTTATTTATTTATCTTCATTTGTGGACATTTTTTAGTGTAAATGAATTCAAGAGTGCTCCTCAAATGTTTTTTTCATGGAAAGACTAGACTTTGAAGATAGTTGACAATTTTAAATAAATATCATTGAGCATGGTTTCGACCATACTATACTATCGTTAGAACTGTTTTTAGAATTTGATGATTTATTAGTGCATTAAAATTTAATACTACAGCATCGTTCATAATCCTGTCCACATTTTTGTTTTATTTCTGAATATGGCCATTGCCAGCATATCGCAACTAAGAATAAAATCTATATAAAATAATATTATAATAAATTAATATAGTTTAGAGTTTCTCAACCTCGAGGTCGCCAACATAGTTTTAAAATTATTATAGTTACATGTTTTGTTATATATTACAACTTTTGTCTCTTTACACTCAAGTCTTTTTAACTAAATAGTGTATTCGAGTTTTGAGTGCTTGGTAAATTATTATGTACACTTACCCTGCTCCATAATGCGTAAAAATAAAATGTTTTGTTATGATTAAAAATTTTGAAAACATTTTTTTATATATATAATTTATTAAAGTCTTTTGTGCCCTGTTGTAGGTTAATGTATTATTTTGTTAGAAAACAAATTATTTGAAATATATAGGGATAAAAGCCATTCTTAACATATGTCAAACTATGTTTCAATAAATTATATTGTTATAAATAATTTTAGTCACATCAATAGGTAGCGTAAGCTGATATTATAAATTTATAAATTAAATGCAGAGGACCCTAATAATATAAACGTATATTATTTTTAAATTACATTTTACATACTAGAAACACGTACATAATCTATGTAAAAAGTGCTTGATAAGAATATTGTTATTTACATCAAATTAAATAAAAATCTTAGTCCTAGTAAATAGCCTATGGGCTATTATTGGTTAAATTATAACTTTTAAATAAAAATAAGCCATGTTCAATGTTTATAAACGAAAACAACACGCATGTAAGTTTTTGGTAATATTTATAGATATTATTTTACATTAACATTTTCAACGTGTCAGATAATATTGTAATACATTCTTTGTACCTACATAAAATATTTTGATTCTTTAAAATACGTTAGTTTTAATTTATGTCGCAACTTTTGTATTAAAAAATTATAAAATAAATTGTAAATAATAACTATTGTTATCTGAAATGATAATGTTGAGTTATGAATTTTAATTTATGTTTTATTTTCGAAAATTATGAATTGATACTATGATTAATAGCTATTAGGTTTTGTTTTATGTGCTAATAGTCAATGATTTTTTATTCATTATTTCAAATCTCAAAGAAAAGTGTTTGGTTCAATGACAAAATTATATTGGTCCACTTTATAGTTTTAGATCAGTGATTTCCAAACTGATATTGTGATGTAGGTATTTAGGGTATTCAGAAGCCCTTTATAAGTTATAATTTATTTTGTCCAGGGCTACGCAAAAGGTAGTGAGAATAAAATTTCAGCTTGTCGAGGAAATAAAATACTCTATACCAAAAGTTATTGTGACTTGAAATGCAATAAATTGATATATTTATTTGGCATATTTTATACTAAAATAATTTCAACTATGGCCACGTAAATTTACCTTCGTTAATATTAAATTATTTTTAGTTTGTTTTCAACCAATACATATTTTTTTTTAAATATAAAACAAATTTTACCATATACTTATAGAGAAAAACAATATTTACAAATTTGGGTTTAGATTTAATGAGTAGAAAAAATTACAGATTGATGCAATGTTCTTAATCAATATTATAAAGTCAAATTATGTACACCTAGTTCATTTAGTCATTAGTACTCCATGTTAATAACGTCAAAGCGTTTGCAATATTAGTACATATTATATTATATTATATATTATTTTGTGTATTAATTTTTGAATTATCAAATACTTTGATAACTAATAATATAATTTGATAACTGATTTTAAATTGCTATTATAACCATTATTCTTTTTTTTTTTTTTATAGAATTTTACATTTTATTGTGTTATCTCGAAAAACGTTCGTATTCTATTAAATAATGAAAAATGTAAGAATTTCTTATTCAAAATATTGTATTACAGCTAAATCCTTTAAACAACATTTAACCGATTTCTCCGAAAATGATAGCGGCCTTTGCAGGAGAGAAACCAAATAAGTATTTCAATATAAAGTTTAAACCTTTTATAGTTACAACAATAATAAAATTTAAGGAGTCTCTTTGTAAGTATAGTTTATAAAAATAGTTAATTTATTTAAATCATTTTTTCTCTGAATTATTTCAGGTTAATTCTGATATTATAATAATTTTCACGGAACCGTAAACATTAAACGCATCTGTTATAAATGCATTATGTTTGTTCGAGAAAAACGTATTTTATTTAATACAGTTGTATATATATATCCATTAAAAGTATATTCACTTGACAAACCTCAAGGGTATGATCTATATAATTACATTCAACAGACGTATTTCTGTATTTCTTATGCTGTCGCTTTGACTCGATCTGTCAAATTTTCATGTTATATATACATTTAAAAGCCATATACCGGACGTTTCTATTGACGCAACTCTGTATCTTTACATCCGATGTCGTCTCGTAAACCTATTTCGGATACGCAGTGCTAAATCTCGAGAGATTTGAATTTTCTCGAGTTCTAGAATAACGTATTTTAGGATATCGCTTCTCTCTCGTTATAGGTTATTCTCTCTCCGAAGTAAAGCAAAATATACCATTACAAAATATTGTTTAACGTATTGATCAACGCGCTCGGTATCGGTGTGCGTGCGCGCTGGTGTATAATAGGTATTGCCGGAAAGAGGTTAGATGCCTAATTATATATGTATGTATTTATGTACCGGAAAACATCATAGAATTGTGACCGAATGACGACAAACCGAGATTAACTCCGTCAAGTGCGCGTATACAGTGGCGAACCGCAATGGGCACGAAAGGTCGTCATTGTCGTTTTATATATTGAAGAGTAGCCTTTAATCCGACTATAAATTCGGTTCTAACGACGATAAGAGGGAGGGGGCTTGTAACGGTTCCGTACACATGCACACATACACACACACACACACACACAGATTCGTCGTCGGTCCTTTAGCCTTTCCTCCCTCGTCTTGATCCCGTTTCCGCTCCTCCGCGCGTACTGTCACACCTCCTTCTCGTCGACCACCCATATACGTCGCGTTTAATTGCCACCAGTGTGTTTTGCAAAAGACCCATTTACCCCTTTACTAATTGGTCCTATACTATATACTATATACGCGTGTGTATATACTATACGGCGTATAAGGAATACCCTTCTATAGTGCCGCCGATATTCTCTCACTAAAATACCCCAACGTATTATATATGGAATATACACGATTTGTTGTACACACACGAGCATTGTGCAAATTCCGTAATTGCTTCACGGTTCACTGCGAACGCCACCACCGCCACCGATCGAACGTTTATTGTCGACACACGACACATATGCATATTATATAGGTTTATCGCATACGTATTATATTATTATTTTAACTCGTGAAAGTACATACTTGACCTGTTTAAATATTTTCACTAAATTCTTCGAACGATCCGGGTGTAACATTATTTACAATAAACTAATATTAGACGGAACTAATAAAATACGGAAACTAAGACGCGACCGCTCTGCTGTACGGTTTTTTTGTAGGCGTTGAGTGCTTACGCATCGTCATTGTGTAAATCACTGTAATATAATATGTGTTAAATTCGAATTAAACGATGAATCATTGAATGTGAAAAACAATTCTGAGTTAAGTCTATTATTATACAACTTAGACATTTTATGATATACGAATTTATATTGCTTTTAAAGTTATTTATTTTACAATCAATAGATATGTTGAATTAATTTTCACCGAAAAAATATAATAATATACGTAAAAGTTTCAAATCTTCACGCATAATACTTTTGAACCACAACAAAATAATCAAAATAGTTATTCTTCATACACTTTAATTTTATCAAATTTGGATTTCAAACATCTATAAAAAATGAAGTAAGTTGATATATTTCAGATACTAAGGTTTCATTATATTACTACTATACTTAACATCGCTTTTAAGTACTAGTATTATCAATTCTTATTATTTATTTATATTAGCATTTATTATCAATGATACTGATTATGGACAACCTTTTATTATACTTCCAAGTTTGAGCTATAAAAATAATTTTCAAAACATTTTAGAAATAAGACATTTAAATATTTTTGTCAGCAAAATAATTTTCAATGTTTTATCATGATTTTGTCTAAATTTATATTTCAAAGGTCTATAAACAAAGTGTCTATGTATCGTTAATAGTTTTAAATATATTTAAATGAAATTTGTGAGGAATCTTGTATTTTTATTTTTTATTTATTTTTTTTTATAAAGTAAAATATTTTATCAATAAATAAAGTAAAACAAAATTTGAAATACTTATTAATAGGTCAACAATTCAAAATTTCCAGAATATTTTGTTATGTATATAAAAGTTTGTTATAAAAATTTGGTAAAAGTTTAGTTGCGCAATTGGTTTTATCGAAAACTGGATTTGAATAAAATTTCCTATTTACCTCTATTATTTTTTCTCGTTTTTAAAGGTACTAACGTAAGAAATTTTAACTTTTAACTCCTCAAAGTCTCAATTAGATTCACTTATTTCCTATTAGAAAATACATTTAAGTTAAAAATCTAATTTTTTTTCTGCACCAAAATGTAAACATATCATTGTAAAATCTTGTAAGTTCAATATGTTTATCGCTCATATTAAATACACAACAATTAAAAATCCTTTCTACTTTAATATAGGTAATATACAGTAGTCGTATTTAAATGCATAATTTAAAAAATGTTTTTCTAATATGACTATAATTTTAACTGTGAACTTATATAGATTCATGGATAAAATAGTTCAACCGATTTATAATATTAATTCACTGAATTTGAGATTTTTACCCATCTAGTGAAATTTAAGACCCAGTCTAACTGGACTTCGAGTCAAATATTTATAAGACTTTATAAGACTTCAATTTTCAATTTTTTTAAGTATTTTTTATTTTTTTTTTAAATCGACCACTGAATAATTATTATAGTATGATATTTCGGAGAATCTTAGTCGTAATACGACTGAGAAACATTTTGGTGTTTCATTCGTCTCCGAGGACATCGACGTGCCGTAATTATAAAATACATTGTTTGCGTGTACAGTGTCGGATGTATTATACACTATATAGAACATTGTGAGGTGTTTATAAAGTTTTGACCGAGTAAAATGGTGCTTGCAGGTTACGTACAATATAAATAGCCATTCCGCCCACCGTGTCAAAACTTTACACAAACCACGTGTCATTCCACTGTAATTTGTCGAATTATTTTCTTTTCGGAAATTAAATGTAACACACAAACATACAACACAAATAGCATAATATTTTATATTATTATACATTTATACACGAATAAAGTAATGTACGGTTGGATATTGTCAACAAATGTCTACAACGATAATAATAATTTATTGATATATTAAAGCGTTGTAAAAATCATAAAGGCGATGGCTAAAAACACCTCGCTATTGTTCGATATACAATTGAGATGTATTTTTAAAATATAATTATTTATCTCAATGGTTTATACACGAAAAAAAAATATACATTTTAGAGAAATTATATTTTTATATATTGTAATAATAATAAGTGTTTGTGCAGTGTGTACGTTATTATATAGATATACTACAATTCATAAGCCAGGGGTGTGCTGGGTATACAGTGGCACCCCATAAACAACAAAAAAAAAAAAACTTACATATTTTAGATTCCGAGCGCAGTGAGTCACTGTGTATAATATACGATACAGGTAACTTAGAAATTTTTAGTTGTTTTAATAATTTGATTTTATGACTTACACTACTAAATGCAATACAATATAATGTATAGTACAGTATAAATTAAAATAAAAATATTTTTTTTTTATGTGAAGAGGGAGGGGGGGAGGTGAGTGAGTAAAGATTTCCAGAAAAAGTAGAAACATTTTAACTCCTGATCGTAAAAGCGGCTTCGTTTATGCTACAGTATAACTAGCAAGGTACCCTACTATAAATAGTGATGCACTACACCACCGATTAAAGACTTGTAGAATCGTAGAATTTTACTGTAAAAATAAATTGTAGGCTGTACCCGTGTTTGTATGCTTTATAATTTTATTACAAATGTTATTTTTAATGCGATAAAAATGAACGTTTATAATTTTTTAAGCAAGAACAGTGTTTTTTTAAATTCATGCAAATCAATTATTTTATTTTTTATTTTATGTTTCAAAATACGTTCGGTGCAATCATGAGTTTATTTTGTTTGCCATTCAATGTATACTGTATCAGTTGTACAGTTGATATGGGTTCATGTAATTTATATGTAGTTCGCAGAAAATGGATGATTATACTAGTGTATATTATTTTTTTGTCTGCATAGTGTATTTTAGTATGCTACATGTTTGAATTAATTTTTTATCAGCGGTGTATTTTTCTGGATAATCATTTTGATAATAAACGTATTACGTGTTATAAAATGTATAAACATCATATGAATTATATTTGTAATGCAAATACATTCAAATCAGACCCATACTTACAATAAAATCGATATTTCTATAGTACATTGCACAATAATATAACAAATTATGTGCATAAAATACTTTCATAGATAAAATAATTATAATTACCATGTACACAAACAAAAAAGCTTTACATTATTTTGCAATTTTTTGTTAATTCTGAAAAAATATCCTGTATTAAATATATGCAATATTCGATCTGTAGCTATTAATTAACTTTTATTTGCATTTCGATAACGTGATATGAATCTATACCACGTTTGTAGTATGACCATGCACCTATAATAATATTATGCTATATAGTAAACATATTACATAATATTAAATATATAGAGTTGGTAGTAGAGTTAGCAATTGTTTATTAAACTACCTATATTAAACTCGCGAATTATCGCTATTTATATGTAATATAAAAAAACCAAATTATAGGTATTTTAAAGATTTTTCTGAAGAAAAATTATTAGCCCATAAAATCTCATCAAAATCATTAAAAAAGGGTGATTTAATTTTCGAATCCTCCTGCATAAGCCCCATAATAATGCAGCACGCATTATATTATATTACTGTCGTGATCAATATTTTAATAATTTTATAAAATTGGAATATATTAATAATAAACAATGAAATACGTTTAAATAAATACTAACTTAATAATATAAATACAATTTTAACTGCTATAGAATCTGACTAGTTTCCTGAATATTTTACACATCAAGTATATTATTCAATTATTTTTTCTAATATACATATTATATAATTTTATTGGCTCAACAGAGCAATTTTATTTTGAAAAAAAATTATTCTATTTTCTATATGGTGAAAATGTTTTGCATCCTTAATTTTTATACGTTCAATTTTGTGAAAAAATAAACATTTATTAAAACGTAAAAATATATATGCGTCTTTCACAAACTTTCTAGTTTCTATGATATGTTACTTACTATATTTTTTTGTTAGAAAAATATGAGAATTATTAATATTATTATAACAAATAATTGTTTATTATTTAATACTACTTAAAACGAAATAATAAAGGTAGCTTAATAGTAAATTAAAAAAAAAAAAAATGTCCGTTATGTATAATATTTAGACATTTTTAATATTGTAATATAATTTAAATATTTTATTTTCATATAGTCATTTAAAATTAAAAGTTTTAATTATTATTATTATTGTTTTTTTTAAGTTGACTAAGATATATACTTACAATTAATAGAAAATACAGGAAACATGCAATTTTTATAGTCAAGTTTTCCTCAAGTGAAAAATTAACGCGTATTACAGTCATATATTTAAACTCTTAGATTTCGAAAAAAATGTTAATTTACATTGAAGTTTCTGTATTAGAAGCTTTTTTTCACGATTTTGATCCATTTATATCTTGAATACAATAATATAATGAGTTGCAAAATAAATCTCAATAATATTGAAATAATTGTAAAAATTAAAGTAGGTAACCATCTGATTAAAAACTGTTTGAGTAAATTTTATGACTGTTTGTCTGGCACAATATTACTTAGTAACACACATTATTTATTTATTTTTTTTCAATTAAAAGATTTCCTTTTAACATCAAAATATATTATAATAAAATGTTTTATACATTTTATTTTAACAATTCCGTATGATTTATTGAATTTCCCTAACTTGGGATGACTTATTATAACATGTAATACGATTTTAAAATTTATCAAAATTATACTTTTTTACAATATTTTATTTGTTTTGTAAAATTAATATAGCACGCGTGACAAGTTTATAAATTATTGATGATATTGATATGTGTGCGTATGGAAACAGTGAAATCGTTTTATGGATTTTTATAAACACGGTAATAGTAATCCAAATGCCATCGGAGAGTTATTTAATTTCGAAATGAAGATTGTCAGCATTTGAACACCGGCAATCGTCATTGTCGCCTGCCCGTCGCCATTAAGACACCTTAGCCCGAGCGGCGGGGTTTCGGAGTAAACGTTTTTGTTTTACAATCGGGTTGCTGTTGCCGCGAAAATTCAATTATTGCAGAAGTTTGAGTGCGAGAATCTAGCACGGGCCCGTCCGGTGGAGGACGGGCGAGCGAACGACGACGGTGTGACTCGTGGGCGACGTTAAACTTGGCTAATTCAGAAATTTCGAAGTGGCCGATCCATTGTCGACGGTTCCCTTTCCGGAGAAAGGAGCGGAAGGTAATTAACTAGCTGTTGCTAAAGTTACGCACGCTCATTCGACACCGCCGCCGCAGCATCCTCGCAGTCCTCGTATCCCATCCCCTGAAGTCCAAATGGCCTTGTTCGCGGTTCTTGTTCCCGCCCTGGTGCGGTGCAAAACATTGGCGCTTCGAGCGAGTGACTCGGCGCAGAGGATTATTATTATTATTAGGACGAATTATTATAACATGACACCGTTACTCCATTTTGATATATAATATTATAGCCACGGGAAACGGATTTGAACGCAAAATGGCATTTTTTTTTTTTTACCGAAAACATTTTTGGCAAGTGTAATTATCCGTTTAGTTTTTACCCTGAACTTTTAGTCAAATTTTTATCAAAACTGTATTTTTCATTAGGTTTCATTGCTTTTTATCAGTATTCCATTACGTTAATATTATTTTTAGATCATAATAATGTAACTATTTTTTACTTATAAACTTAGTTTTGTCATCATTTAAATTTGACGTTATATTACATTTACGTTTTTATGCATAATTTAGTGTTTTTATATTGGTTGTGTATTGATATGTGTGGATATGTTGTTTATTTTTTAATGCTGTAGTATTTGTTATTAAATTTTTCACAGTATTTTTCTTTACATTAAGATATAAAATAATTAATTAATTAATCATTTTACTTTTATTCAAAAATATCAACTGTAAAAACTTGAAACATTAATTTTTTTACACTATAGTTTTCTATAAAAAAAAATCGCGTAATGCCAATTACATTTTCATTTAATTATTTTCCTTGTTATGACCCTTCGATGATTTTCGCATATTAAATGCATTATATAATAATCATTCAGTGGTTATATTATTTTTAAAACATATTATATTTTAACACCTACTTGTGGCACAACGAATATTTTAGTCGAATAAGCTGTAGTAATTTTTAGTAATTTATTCGATTTTATATACTGCGAGTTTGAATGTTATTTATTATGTGAAATAAGTAACCAATGATATACAATAATATTATCTATAACTAAAAATAGTATTTGTATAATGTTTTACAATTTATTATTTAATGCCTTATCAAATATTTTCCCATATATAATTTTTGTACATTTCATTTTCAGTAATTTGTGTATTACTTACAATTTAAAATAAAATATAATGTGAGTACTAAAAAAATAATAGATACATATAACATTTTTGATTGCTTTAAAACATATTAAAATAATATTGTAAGTTGTAGGAGGTATTAATTTGGTCTATTTTAATAGAACAACATTATTTATTATATCTTTAAGCTGTAATTGATTTTCCGATGTTCTGATTAAAAAAAAAAAAAATAAGTAGATACAAATTAGTATTATCTATTGCGTACCTATTATTAGAATATATATGTATTATATAAAATTTTTTAGCTCTGACTATAAAACAAAATATTTGAAAACCGTGTACCTTCCAGTCAAACACGTGAAGTTCCGAGTTGGGACTTTGAGCTTTAACTACGATTGGATTTTATTTGAATTGTTAATACCATAATTGATGTTAATATAATAGAGAAAATTACTTAGTATAATAAAAATTAACCTTTCTGTAATGATTATTAATTTTTATGGAAAACGAGGTACACCTGTTTTGTTTATTAGGTATCTAGCATAATGGTATAATTTACTCTAATTGCATAAAATGTGTACCATTTTTTTTTACGAAGAAAAATATAATACTGGCCTATTATATTACATGTAATATAATAATTAAAAAAAAAAAAAACAGAAATATTATCATGAGGTCGGTGTAATGGGCAAATAACTATAAAACTAGGCAATGATAGGCTAATAGATTTAAGAATTAATTTTTTTATTTTTACTATAGACAATTTATAAATATATATTTTATTTTATTAACTTTATATTTCAATGAAAACAAAATTATTATTTTAGTATTGACTATTTTTAGTTAGGTATAGTGATATTTACAATGTAGCTAGCTAAATGAACTGAAAAACATCTCAATATAATTATTTTGAAAATTGTATAGAGATATTGAGTTAAGACCTAAAAGGCTAGTTAAAGAAAATATTTTGTTAGGATAAAAAGCTTAAAACTTCTTTAATTCTGTTTTTGCAGCTAGGTACTTAAAAAAGTTTAAACGAGTACAATTATTTTTAAACTATATTTAGTGTTCCGGAACATTAGTGATCGACACTAAACACAATGAGTTTTGAGTTAAATACCGTTATGGGAGTTGGGGTTTGGTGGTTATGCATGTAAATTTTACCCATACAAAATTATATATTATTTAAAAAATTATAAAATTAAAAATAATAAAAATTATAATTAAAATATTATAAATTATAATTAAAGGCATGTTTTCATTGGGCAAGATGTATCGGCTTAATTAAAACATGTTATCATTCAAACAGTTTGTTAATTGTTTTAAAAAGTATCTTCAATTTTTTGTTTTTTGACTACAACAATAACATTTAAAATTATTGAAGATAAGCGTTCCAAAGTAAATGAAACATTTGTGAAATGTTTTGAATTTTCATTAATTGAAATGGCTTTGGTTTATATATTATATAGTAATTCGTAAGTCTAAATATTTAAAAAAAAATACTATAACTAATAAGTCTGCACGATTAAAAAATATTTCTGCATTTTATAACTCTTAAACAATACTATAGTATGTTAAATTTAAATATTGAATAATGATTTACGAAATTATTATTAAAATATAAAATTAAATTAACTACCCAAAATTTAAAATATTCAACACGAATTACTGTTTTATACCGATAATAAGTATTTAAAATAAAATGAAAATACTTGACAGAAAAATAATATTAAAAAAAAAGTATGAAATATTCTATTCAATACTTTACAACACTGCGAATGTAATGTAATCCTCAGAGATTGTTTTACCGACTTGAACGTGAAATTTGCATAAAACTGTATATTTTTTTTTCAGGTACCACTAACAGTGGCTAAGGATTGCATATTTACCCACCGAGGAGGCACTGTCAGTCGGTTTTAAGGACGCAGTCTCTTTTTCGCGGTTACGCTGTATTCTCGGGTGTGGCTTGGTAAGGTCGGTGCGGGGTTGAAGGGTCGAAGAATGAAAGGTCCAAAAGAATATAAGATACGAGCCTAAGGTGGATAACGATGACGACGGCGACGACGACGACGACGACGACGACGATCAATGTGCCCTGTAGAGTGGGTTGATAAATGGACGGCCGGGAGACTGGGCGCGGGCATTCATTTATTATTCAAGGGTGTTTATCATCGGTGGATTTACGAAAAGGAAAAATATACAGACAGAACGGACGTTTCGCGAAAGAAATAATGACCCGAATAATCACCACTATAAAATATAAAAATAAAAATGTTTATTTATGAAAAAATATATTATAATATATAATATATAAATTAAAAGTAATAATAATAATATCGACTACATGGTCACACTTCGTTCGTATTGGAAATTCTATTTTACCAGTGTAGACTACGGTAATAATATAATACGAGTGAGTTACGAATAAACCACCACGGCTGTGTTACCACACACTGAGTTTTCCGGTAACGAGTACATCAATCGGCTATTGTTGTGGAACGTTGTGCCTCGTCTTGTTGTTTCCGTCGAGTTTATTTCAAAAGGGTTAAAATTCACTGGCGGATGTCGCGAGTTAAAAAAAAATAGAAGCAAACAAATAAACAGTTCTTAAGTCTCGCATCAAAGTATTTATACAGCCTACCTAAACTTAACATTTATTATTATTATTATTATTTTTTTACTGTACCTATCTAGTACTTATACGTACAGAAAAAATAAAAATAAAAAAATTAGGTATTATTATTGTATTGAAAAATACCTAACACAATACGGAACCACAGACTTTTTCGCTTTTTCTATTGAGTATAAACATCGCGTGGCTTAAACAAATTATGAGCGAGGACGAAAAGGACATTATAAATCACATTGTCGAGTAAATACAATATAAGACGAAATAAATAAAGAAAAAAAGGAAGGGATGCACTTCCCCCGGGAAACACCAGATGCAAAATTTACACATTTAAAAATCAAGTTTTCGATTCAGACCGTTTCTATTGGGTATTACATTAAGTATGGACCGAACCGCGTACAAATAACACCGCAAACATTATTTGTAAACGTTTAAATCCATTATTTCGTTATCTCAATTCGTATGCAGTTTTTCAGGGCAAAGCAACGCAGTGCCGTGTTTTTAATAAAAACACATTTACGAATTAATAATTACAAAGGTATTTTGTGTATACATTTTTTTTTCTGCGCAAGTTGAAGAGTACATAACACGGTTTTGTTTGTAAAATATGGTAATCATTACGAAAACCGGAAAACAGCTGACATAATATTATTTTGTGATGCTGAAAAAAAGTTTTTATAGCCATAGTAAGAATCATTACGATAATATTATAATATAGAACGATAAATATAAAAAAAAAACAAATGGATAATGTGTGATTAGATGATGATTTAAGGTGAAAGTTTTGTTATTAATATCGTGAATATAATGACAAATATTATTACTATTCAGAATAACTTAACATTTTCAGGGAACTAATGGTAATTTAGTCATGAATATGCATTCGAACAAGAAGAAACTTATTGCTATTTATTATAGATCAAAATTCGTGTTAGACGATATTTTAATGGAAATAAATTGCTTACAGAAATGAACGTTAAGAGTAAGTAAGTATCCAAGTATATTTTTGTTACATACAAAACACATAAAAATGTTTATTTTTTAAGTAAAATATTACATCATGAATATATTGCAATAATTTTAGTAAATAAAAATTGACAGCTTATCGGGCACTGGTTTTATTTTAAATGTATTCCAATAAACAAGATAATGAATTTTGATCAATTAATGTTGAACATAAAGAGTGACATTGATTAATTTCATCAAAATTTGAATTTCGGACGCTTATAAAAAAATACTGTGATAGCGATTTTTTTAATTATTGTAAGATTGACTTAAAACTTATTAGGATTCATATGTATTTATAGGTACATGCTTTGTCACTTGAGAAAAGATAATTTTATCAACATAAATATAAAATAAACTAAAAACTAAAAACCAAATATTTTCAAAAGCCAAAAGAGCCAAAATATTTTGAGTATGATATATTATGTATATATAATATCATACATTTTTTATATTTAGTTTTCTTTTCAAGTCTGGTTTTTCATTTTTTAATCACAATAATAACTAAAAGATAGAATAAACTAATAATGATATTGAAATATGATAAAAATACTAACTGTGAAACACTATTTTAAAAGCTCAGAAATATTTGATTATAGATAAATACGACTACAATAATCTATAGAATACTTAACAGTGCAACGTTATGAAAAACAAATGAAAAGAAATAAAACCGACTTACAGTGATTTTTGCCCAAATTGCATTAATAAAGACCACGAAAAGTAAGTTAAATTATAAGTATACAAATAGACTCAGAACCCACACTAAAATCTGATATATTATGTTGCCTAGCGGCTAAAATAAAACCTCTATTTTAAGTTCTTTATATGCAGTGTACAAAATTAAACATATTGTTTTCCATGTATTGTCCAAATTTTATAAAGGCTAGAAAATAATTTCACATATAAGAAAATTTACATTTATTACAATTATAATAATCTGACCATTTTCAAACAAAATACATGTTAATTAAAAAAAAAAAAAAATCAAAATGTAAGTATATATTACTATATAGATGAATAGCTAATCAAATATAAATAATTTAATGTATGTGTTAATTTTCCATTATTGTTGTTGCTAAAAAAAAAAAAGTTTTAGGTATTGACTTTATGATATAAATGTTGAAAATAATATAGAAACGATTTTCAGGCCGACATATAGGTATTGTTGAATTAAAATATTAATTTAATTACTAAATATAAATACTTAAAATTGTTTAAATTTCTTTAAGTTCAAAGTGGACATAACGGCATACTTGCGTCATCAATCTATCTCATTTTATATTGAGTACAATTTATTTTTTCCAACCCATACTAAAACAACACAATCATAGTGACACAACTGTTAAAATGAGTAATTGTTTGTTTGTACTTTTTTTTTTATCACGAAAAGCAAACTAATTATCTTCACTTCATGGAATTTATACAAGTATACAAATTTATGTTGTTTTTCTTTCTGTGTAAACGAATGTTTAAATTTCGCACATTTAAATTTATATTATTTTTGTAACAGTGTACTAAAGTAAATTAGTTATTCTTCTCTTACACGTTGTAAATAGTAATAATGACTGGTGATAAAAATTGATAGATTTTCATCTTATAACTATATATTTTATGCATAACGTACGTGTATTGGTTTTTTCATTTTTGTAAATGTATTATAATTGTTTAGTATTTAACGTTTGAATGGCTATGAAGACTATAAACGTATGAATATTATTGTAAGCTAATGATGCTATAGCAACTAATTATTATACTCTAAACTTTATAGACTATAATAATTCACGTATTTGATCTGCTAATTAAGTTAGAATTTGTGTTGAATCGATTGTATCTCGAAATTGATTTGTCAGTTATTTTGTGTTTCATATTGTTATATTAATTAAACTTTACACACGTGGAATATTTAATATTTCAATTTAATAATATTTAATACATGAATAATGTACACCCATGATTGTATAACTCGTATAGTATAGCAAAATTATGTATAGACTAATTTATTTTGATAAATTTAATATTTATTTGCCTTTTTTTTAAATTTAATTGCATAGTATTTAAATTTTTTAATACTTGATATTATATTTATTTTTTTTTTTTTGTACAACTTGTACTTGAATCCCATGTATTTTAATTAAATTTTGAATTATGCTTTATTGGCATGCGATGTTATTACATTTGGTTTTATTTACTTGAGTACATAAATAAAAAAATGAAATCAGAAAATATTGAAAATAATAAAAATTAGAAAAAAAAGCACAATATAGTTTTGAAGATTCTGATAATAATGAATATAACTTTTATTCAAAAGAAATTACATATATATATAATTTATAAGTACTGAGTATATTGAATTGTTGAGTTGTTTGTATATCTTGTAAACTAGTTTGTTCGTTTAATACAAAATAATATTCACGATTGATATTATGTACACGCCAATCTTACATTTTCATTAAATAAGAATAAAATATAGTTATTTTTATTTATTAATATTGTCTTCTGTTGTATATATTCTGACAATGAATAACAAATATTGTAATGGATTCTAAAAATGTATACATTATACAATATATACATAACGAAATATATCAACGAATGCTTTTGTAGTTCGCGTTATTCTTTTAATTCGCGGCTGTTGACTAAATAATTGGAAAATTTGAATACAAAAATAACGACAATGTCTGCATCTCAATATTTTATAGAATAAAATACATAAGAAAGTCAGACACGGTTTTCGTTCAATTTACTAAAAATCGAATTCATAGACAATTAAATGTATTATAAAAGCGCGAGATGATTAATATTAACATTTTTGAAAAACGTGAATACGCAGTAAATATCGTTTAGGGTGAATAACAATTAAAACAAAAACGTAACGAATAAATTTAAAATCATTTAGATTTTAATAAATAATTAACAAGATATAGTTTTATAGCAAACACATTTTTAATTTTTTTTTTTATTTTAACCACCTGTGTACTTACTCTTATAGTTTACTGCCTATTTTCAATATAATTATTTATTTATTTATTAATTTTTATATTGTATTATTTGCTATATGTAATGTATGCATACAACATAATATATGTAAATTTGTTGATAATATTATTTTATAGTATGCAATTCATACAATTACTTATACGTGAATTATTTTTAAATGATACAATAGTATAGATTGCATATCAAATATTTATTTAAGATTATAATGCAAGGTATTCGTATAATAATAATCTAAACTGCATATCTACTATATTATAATATTCCATATGCAGTATTTAATGATTTAGACATATGTACTATAGTTATTTGCCAAATAGTTGTGAACTTTAGTAGGTATTATATTACAATTTATACAGTGCATCATTTCCGCTTGTTTGAAGAAAACGAGGGAACTTAAACTTTTGATGTACCAAATTGATTAAATTATTTGTGATCCATTGAAAGTTAAAACTACATCAACACATATCCCAATGGAAATCAAACAAGACGTAGTAAAAGTTAAATTGATATTTAAAAACGATGGCGCTAAGGGGAACATATTATTATCATTCAGTGCAAGGACAGATTTTTTTTTATTATCAATAGTAAAAATAACATATGTAGGTATTCTAGGTATAAAGGTATATAGGTACAATTAAAATTCAGTTAAGCCAAAAGTACCTATAAATTCAACTTATTAGACTGCAGTAATGAGCAATGCTAGAATTTTAAAGCATAAAATGCTTCTTTCTTTATATATCTATTTAATCTAATTTTTATACATAAATATGTTTCACGTCATTTTGATTCCAATAATAATTCAATTTAATTTTGGTTTTTTTTTAATGCTTTTTTTTCAATTATTCCAGTTGTGAAATTGTTATGTGTTTATTATGCTATTTTAATAAAAGAAAAAAATAATAATTAATGTTAAAACCCAGAATGTGGATATATTAGATTATTATTGTTTTCGTTATCGGCTTGTTTATATTAAATAAATTAAAAGTATAGATTATCGATATACATATAGCTTACAGTATCTACACGGACAGTATGCCTATTACATCCATATCGACCATTTAACAATTTATGATTTAGTGTTGTAATTTGAAACCTCGTGTATGAAGTATGCGTCGATCATTTCAGTGGATGTACATAGTTCGTTTTCTATGTATAAAAATATTCTGTCAAACAATATAGTTAGTTTTACTACTGAAAATCTACGGTAAGTAGTTAATTCTTGTTATTTTTAATTTAAATTAATATTTAACATTTTTTTATTCATTTTTATATTTAGCTCGTGTTAATTTTTGGTCATGCTTTAATTTTTGCTTTTTTTTTTTTTTTAAATAAATATGCTTTTTTAAAACAATGTTGTGCTTTTTTAGTGGCTTATTATGCTTTAAAATCGGCCGTAGCAATTTCCTCCAAAAACGAGATACCGTTGTTTTCCTCAAAAAAAAAAAAAAATATATTTTTGACCATTTTCCTCCACTTTCCATTTTCATCCAATAAATAAAATAATAAAATCGTCATTCGTTAACAGAATTTTAAATTAAAAATAAAAGAACAAATCAAATATTTAAAGTATAATTATAATACAATAATACACACGCTGAATTCGGTAAGTGGCTAAGAAGAGAATTAATATTATAATAAAAAAGTATTCACGACGATAAAAATGCATCAATCAATAAATAAAATAATAAATTAGTTAATAATAAGGAGTGGCAAAATGTGATCCTAGCCATAGGTATTCTATTTTTATAATACGGAACGCAACACTACAACACTGACTAAAATATTGGAGGAAAATAGACATAATTTTATTCAAAAATAATGTGGAGGAAAATGGAAACCAACTTTTTTTTTGGAAGAAAATGGACAGTGGAGGAAAACGGTATCTCGTTTTTTGAGGAAAATTGTTCCGCCCTTAAAATCCGAGCTCTAGTAATGAGTAATGACTTATTCTAGTGTGCCCGTCAAATATGCAGTGTTATGTCAATATAGTAAATTCCGAAAATGGATTAGCAAAGTGTAGCAAATCCGTAATAAAATATTGATGGATGTTTTAATGTTTTATTGTTAGTGCCGACTTGATGGATATAAATACGAGTATATTGCTTGCATAATGAGTTCAATATAATGTGGAAATCAATACGGTATACCAAAATCGAGTGATTCGCCATTCGTATTCATTGACTCTCTTCTAAGATTTACGTAGCAAGTATATAGCGTATTATTATTATATTATTATCAATTAGAATTATGAGATGATTAATTATTATTAGTTATTCAAGCACGATTTTGGCGGATTTCAAAAATTATGTGAGTTAGGTATTCAGACAAAATATGTGGACAATAAATTGATATAGTCTGAGATGTTTATTTTAATTTTGGATTATAATATAATTAGGTACCTATATTAGATATAAAAATAAAAAGTTTTTTTTTTTTAATTCTGTTATATTATTAATCAATGATTATTATATATTACCATATTACCTATCATGTTTGTAACATTGTAATTTTAAGTTGATGAATGTTCTGTATAGTTTTAAATTATTTTTACTTTAAATCATAAAAATATAAGCAATACAACCAAATTCTCAAGATTTGTTATTACTCTTATTCCATGACTCAATGAACAAGGTAAATATTGTTGAGAATCATATTAAAATATTAGAATTTTTTAATTATTTAAGGGTGAATGTTTACTATATTTTACTTTAATAACTTTGAGCATTATATGCTATTATACATAATACTATAGACTCCATATAGTTAATATTTATACCTAAGTACCTACCTTTCATCGTGAATCTCTAGGGTAGTCAAAATCTAAAATATATTATATAATACATATCACATTATCTTATACAAAATTCCATTTTAATGATATTTCATAGAAAGTAATACTTACAAAGTAGGTACACTATTTTGTCGATAACAAAAATTATAATGGTGTCATTAGTTTTTACTGAATACTTATTCAAACCAGAAGTTTAATTTTTAATTGGTTAAATATTATTTAAGTAAAAATTAATCACCAAACAATAATAATGAGCATTTTTTTTTAATGGGGCGAACAATAGGTAGGCATAATAACCAACACAATACATTTATAATAAGCTTGGATCACAAGAGATAGAACAGAGAAAAATAGTTAATTTAATAAATATCAAGCCTGTACAACTATACTCACTTCTGCATAGGTAATAATACATATTTAAAAATCAATGGTCGATATAATGGGGTAATATTATTATACTTCAATGGAGGTAATAAGAAAATCAATAAAATGTGATACCGCTAGTACATACTTATAGTTGCTTGTACTATGCTACAGTAACAAGTTGGTTGATTTGACTTTGCAATATAATATATAGTAATATATAATAAATAATAATATATAGCTCTGACAATTTATCACTGTGTATATTATACAAGTGTATGAACGAGTCTAATAATGATAATTATAATTAAAGTTTATCTAAATGAAATACTGTTGTTCGTCGGTAAGAAGCGCATAATTTCAAAACGAGAGGTCCGAATGAGTTAATTTTTGTTTGTTTGTTTTTTTTTCATAATATTCGTAATAATCCGAATTAGAGGTTTATGGAAAGAAAAATTGGAAAAGTTGTCCGGAAAATTGAAGAATTCGAGAAAAACTTAAAGTGCTTTTTTCTATGGGAGTTTTGTACGAATTCGCGACCACATGCGCGTATAACGGTTGTCGGGTCAACTATAAAATATAAAAATTCTTTATGGGGGCAAAACAACGTTTGCCGGGTCAGCTTTAGTGTTGTATACATTTATTGTATCGAAATATTATTTTAACGTCACATCGCACCCGATGTGCGTAAACAATGATATTGTTTCCATGATATTTCGATCGGAAACACTCTGCAACTATTAACGAGCGCGTCGATGGTGGGTATAGAGAAAACTGGTGACGACGATCGGTAGGTACAGTGTGCGATGAATGGTCGAGTTTTTTTATTTTTTTTTAAATATTCGAAACGCGAGAAATTCGGCCGAGTGTTATGCGCGTACTATTCGTACAACGCATTGTAAAATAAATCAGTTGATAATTCTTTCGGCAAACATCAGGCGCGTATACATCGCGCGAGAACTGTATAGTTTTCGGCGAACGAAGGATGAGAGACAGCAGGTAGATGTGTGTAACACGCGGCCCCGGGATGCCCATCCGTCCACCCACCCTCCGGACGCTAAAAGTTCGAGTCCGTGGGCGCGCGTCCCCGTGAACGCTTGTGTGCGTGTGTGTTCTCGTACAGGGTGGATGGGTGTGGGTGTGGGTGTGTGTGTGTGTGTGTATGAAATGTCCGGGCCATTAGATTAGATTGAGTGTGCGCATCCTTTCGGACACACCACCCCGTCACACCCACACACCTAGACGCGGCCTCTTACACGTGGACCGGTATTATAATGCCGGCGGCGAATTAATGACGTCGTATATCACCGGAGGCTGCTGCGGGACGACGAGATTAGCCGGGGCCCGCGCGAACGGTCCGCATCATTCACCGGTGTCTTTGTCGTCTTCGGGGAGCGAAAAATATTATCATCCCTCTTTTTCTCCCGCTCGCTCCGGCCGGCCAGACTATAGGTCTTTTGTCCGCGCTTTCCCGAGATTGTGTGTGTGTGTGTGTTTGACGTTTTCGTCCTTCTTTGCCATGTACGCGTCGTATAATATCATATCGTCCGTCACCGCAAACACGCACACACACCGCCGCCTCACGGTTTCCCACACGGCGCATACCTCGACCGCCACAATATAACAATAATAATAATAACAGTTCGACCACCGATGGTTTTGACAATGTGCGTTCGATGTAGTGGTGGTGGTGGTGGTAGTGGTGCGAGTGGGTTTTTGAGGGGAGGTGATGCGGTGGCGGTCGAATAGCCCGCACTTAAACGGTAATTAAACGCGTTTCGGACCCGCGTAATTGACCGCCGCCGTAAAAACATTTTGGCCGAGACATCGTTTCGGACGATTGATCGACGAATTAAATAAAGCATACACACACATGATAGTCGCTTGATATTCTAGTAGGGTTAAAAATGGTTTATTCCGGCGAGTACGCCGCTTTGGAAAAGCATGTATATACAATGTAGATTTGGTAGAGGGACGAATTGAATAATTATAAACATATATATATATATATGAAAAAGCAATTGCAATATTAATCGCACGATTACTTTCATATGTGTGTCGTCCAGTATAATTAGAGCTAAGGACTTTAAGGCATTTGCATATTTTTCAATAATCGTTAAAAAAAATTAAATTAAATAAAAAGCAAGCTAATAGAGAGTATTGTGTTCCATTACACTATAAGCACTTATATTCAGCAACTCAAACCAAAACGCTTTTTTTTTATTATTATTATTTTGTGCAGTGTTTAACCCTTTTCCATTAATAGTTATTGTATACTTATTTATTGTAATAACACGTTACACATTACACAATATCGTTATGATTTGGAATATATTTTTGATTTGTCTTCTATATAGATTATTGTTTAGTGTTTACGTCTTGACGTCAATATAAACATCGTAAACATATTATATTTAAACAAAATATATACTTACATTGGCAATAATCGTTACGATCGTTATCGCCACATTTATACTCCATTACGATGAATGTATGTAGTGAAAAAATGATAGGTAATGTGAGTGGATTATAACTCATATTCGTAATAATTTTCTATACAGTTTTGTACGTCTGATAATTTCTCTGGACACGCATATTTCAAGGATGTTCCGGCATTCTAGGAATCTGCAGTCCATATATTTTAATAATTCGATAAAGATAATAATATGTAGGATATTATATTATACTTGTACACGTAATCGCGCGCGGCGATTATCAATAGGACTTGTGCCCCCTTCGTAACTGATAACTATAATGGACGCCGCGCTGATCGAAATTTCGGACTTCCGGATGAATTTCCCAAACCGTTTGGTTAAAAATTGCGTCGTACACGTGTGCGTGCGTGCGTTTTATCGTTGTAATTATTACGGAGGAACACCCCCCCTCCAATAAGGAATAAAGACGGTATTCGGATGGCGGCGGGAAACGGCACAATCGTCGTACAACAATAGTGCGGACCACGCGGCCGGTTTAACGGGCTCGCAGGCTCATCGTTCTATACACACTCTCATCTTTGAACGTCGTCAGGTGGTCTCGGTAGCCACGATCGGAGTTTTCCGCGGTATCACGAGATACGCATAAAAATAAAAACCCATTTAACAACTACCTCCCGACCGCCTCCCCCCACGGGACGTCGTTACCCGCTTTTTCCCGCGTTTGCGTGCACACAACACACACTGCACTTATATACACTCTCGCGCTGCACATAAAATAATAACGACGTTCGCGCCCCGTATTACACAGGTAATAATAATAATATTATAACGTCGGACAGAGCCTGCTTCGGAGATAGGCACCGACACATAGTTTTTACGACTATTCGAACGCACATATATATATACGTATAGTGTGCGTGTGTGTGTGTGTGTTATATACTATTATTATCATCGTTTCCCCTCGTTGCGTTTCATCCCTCCCTCCCGTACGTTATCTAATAGCGTTGTCAATGCTACGACGATGCCGCCGCCGTAAAGGCCAGCCTTTAATATGTGTATCCGGCGTCGGTAGTGCTAATTGAATTTCCCACGGACGATATGGTGTGAGCTGCAACGAGGTCGGACCTAATAGGTGGTGTACCGTTCGTTACCGGCGCCGATCCGTCGGCTCCATAAAACACAGTGCGCAACACTATAGTATATAATACTATACGTATAATATCGTGAGTGCGGCGCAGAGCCCCACACGAGCGCCCGCGGACAATAGCAATATGCCTCGTATAGTACGATTATTATTATTATTATATGTATCTGTATAATATATTATTATTATTATTATTATTATTAGTATACACGGAATAGAGGTATAGTACACCGTATAACTATATTATTATACCTGTATATATGCATTATACCGTTATTATTATTATTATTAAACGCCGTTATTAACGGCACGTGTGACGTGTGCGGTGTAATGATGTCGTATAGTTTCACGAATTATGTTTGGGATGAAAATAACGCTCGCGGAGACGTTCGCCGCACGTGCATCGGAAACCCGTGAACGACCGAATTCGAATTTATAATCAAAATTGTGAGCGCATCCCGATCACTGGAGTCTGACCGTCGCAATAATCAGTCTTCCACGATCTGCGGAACAATTATTTTAGGCCTTACCTGCTACATGTGTCACGAGTGGAAAAACATGCCTCGTATTAAAAAAGACCCACCCACATCTCACAAAAATAAGCACCCGGAAATTAAGCAAGCAAGGAAAAAAAAAGCCTGCGATAAGGGATTTCAAAAGGACTTTTTTTTTGAACTGTTAGTGGAATCTAAAATTTAAATATTCCTTAAACATAGGTAAATAGGTAGTTAGATGAGCAACAAAAAAACCTTACTATCATAAAAATCAGTTATCGCATTATAGTTACTTATTACTAATTTATTGATAATAGAATATGATTACAGCGTATTAAAAATATTGTTTTCAATCTATGAAAATTGATTGATTGAGGTACAGTACGTTTCAAATGTTGTGACTTTTTTTTCCATTAATAACTACAATTTACAATCTGCATAAATTAATATTCAGTGAGTAGTGCGATTAGTGAGTTTATGAGTTAATTTATAAATAATGAGATAAGATTTGTTAGATTGGGAGAGTCGAAGTCGTAGTGATAATTAGCGAATTACCTCGAACCAGAAGCTTTGATAGAACTCAAATGAGCAGATGAGCTGCAGTGTATTGTAGTACTCTACAACTCTATAAGGTGTACATATTATGTAACTTCACTCTACAGATCTACAATTTGAACCAATAAAGTTAATAACCAATTAACTACATGGTACGTAATCAATATAATTCTCAGAAAAGCATTCTGCGTCAGAATATTAAATCGAGATTTCACGTTGTATTAGAACAAACAAACAATAACAATAAAGAATTGTAAAATATTAAATGTATGTTGTGAGTACTAAATCTATGTGTAAATAAATATATATTTTAATAACATATACGTTTGCAGAAAAAATAGCTGGCGAGTGACAAAGTAAAGTACAAGAAACACTATGTATACACTCGAAGGATTATTCTGCTTGTGTTCGAAAAAATGCACATCGACCAAACTGCAGTGACTGCGCCATCGATACACACGTGCGTTATAAATATTACAATATTTTAATACAATTCCATTGCACTCGACCTTTACTCGCCGTCGTCCGCACTCGCCTACGTCAAAGGTTGCACTCGCACATATCATGATATGGACGTACGCACATTATGTTATGGATTTATTTTTTCTTTAGCCATGCCACGTACATTTTTAAAACTTATTATCCACGATAACTTTATGTTTGTTGTATAGTAGTAATATGAGCATAATATTGCACTAGACACTTCGACTTAAACTGCAGTCGTGTGAAGCGATTTTTCACGCTACTGAAATTGGCAGCGATGCGGTGGTGCCGCCGGTAGAGAAGTTTGATGGCTTTTGCCCGGAAAACAATTTTGTGGCGGTACTATTGTAGTAGAACGGCACACGAGATATTTTATTTATTCATCGTTCCACAGGTATATAAGTATATATCGTTTGCATTTCTCTAGATTAATATTTAATTGTGAGCTAGGTACTTTTCAAGTTGTCACAATTATTTAAGTGTCTGAATTATGGAAGCTCATAAATGTATATTACTACAAAATGTTTTGCTAAGATGTGTATCTCCTATACATTTTATAATGTGCACTGCGCGGAGCTTAAAACCGTATTATTATTGGTTTTTTTTTATTATTATTATTATTACTATTATTTTTAAATTTAAAACTGAATTTGATTAATGATAATTTTATAGTGATTTCATATTTGTTCGGGTACTAACTTAATTAACTTAAAACATTGGTTATCTTCATTTTTTCTCGTTATAAAATGTCGTTTTATATTTGAAAAATATTGCATAGTTTTAAGATTTTAAAACAAACGATTTGAAAATCCTACTCAAGAAAGACTACATAGATTTGTGTTTGGTTATGTTAAAACACAACTAAGTTCAACTGAAATCAACCAAGTAAAATAGTAAATCCCGTGGTATCATCATGAAAGTGTATATATATATATATATATATATATATATAAATAATTATTATATATATATAAATTCATGTCTGTTTTCTGCTCAAGTGTATGATAAATAAGCTATACGCTATACAAAGATTTGTAAACAGAAAGTGCTGAGAAACTAGTCAACCACTATTATACAAATTTTCACATCAGACTACAGTACCACAAGATTTCTGTTACTTTTCATATCTATCCTCATTGATCTCATTGCTCACAGTACACTCACATAGTCGTACCATCCCACAGTCCACCACGTCATCGACTCAAAAGGCGCTGGTTTCGAGATATCTTAAACTAATTGTTAAATTTAATTAAATAAACAATTGGTTCTAAAGGGTTACATTAATGGATAATCTCCCTCGTCGTGTCATATTGATTCACCATAAATTCAATGCACTCATAATACCTATTGATAAATAAAGATTGTACGAGTTTTCTAAATAATAATAATAATAATACCTAATAATAAAAATAGTATACTACGCTCATATTATGGTAAACTTAGATTGATAAATAATATGTATGTGACAAATCTCCTTGTCACGGCATAAATAATCTGATTATTGTTAAAGTTATAGTTGGTTTTCATATTTTGATCTTATATTTCAACAATGAAACATGCTGCCATTATTCAGGTTATTATTATTTGACCATTCAGCCCGTCGTTAAAACCTTACAACTATTAATATATACATTATCCAAGTATATATATATACAATATTTTAGTACCAATACATTTTGTTTGTACGGAAAATTATTATTTTTTTATAGATTTTATTATAAAAAAGTCAATTCATACCGACGTCATAGCTAATAACTAATGACGTGTCATGTTATTTTCGCGGAAAATCGGCAAAGTTTGAATAATTCTGATTTTAGCATTATATACAACTGCATGAATTCATAACGCTAAATTATTGTTCCATATCGTTTGGCCGTTACAGTACATTATTATTATATCGAATAGTATGTAAAATAGTTGCGCGTGTCGTGTCGTGTTTATTTAACCGCGAATGGCACGAATGTTTTAATTTGATTCAATCAATTGTCTAGCGAAGAGATTACCCGTTTAATAATGTTCAGTCTCGAATAAACGGTCGAATCAATCGAATGTATGCGAGGTCGGAATTTGATAAGTATTTAACAAAACAAAATAAAACAATGTAACACTTTTTTCTTTTTTTCACAATCGATACACACACACTTCATCGAGCACAGTTCGATTTTCGAAATGTGTTTTGGCTATTTGTGTTATAAACATATACATTACACATGCATCCTATGTAGGACGCACACAACGCGCTTTTGGAAATACTTTATACTCATGGACTGTTGTATGTGTGTACAGGGTGTTTCATCATGTATATAGTTACCTCCATTTTATATTTTCTTTGTCCGTTTTTTTATTATTATTCGAAATACAATTTTTGGCGCTCTTAAGTTTACTTAGACCATACTTTTAAATATTTAGATGTTTCGTGAAATAATGGAAAATTATTTTTACTACATATAAAATCCAAAAAACTCTGGAACTGCTCGTTATAATTAAGATTTTTGACCTTTATAAGAAAAAAGTTTGGTTAACAACTCAAATAGAAAAAAGAGTGGTTCTCAATTAGAAAAAAAAGAAGTTTTAATTGCCAAAGGACACTCCATAAAACGCTGTACGGAATTACTGCAGAATCAAAGAATTTTAAAATGATATGACCTTTAAGTATAATATAGGTTTTTAAAATTTAAATAAATGCATATTTTAAGAATAAAACGGGGGTTTGCATAATATTGGTGAATCACCCTGTATATTTATATATATAATTTATCCTAATCGACCTTTTATGTCTGACATACCAGTGTAGTTTGTTGTCGGACAACGCAATTTTATGAAAAATGAGTTACATTATATATCTATATCTATATATATATATATATAGGGAACGGGGATACGCGTAATACGTTATATTCCACTTCACTAATGATTTATGAGTGGAAGATAATATTTTACGACACAATTCCGAACCATGTTGTGTAGTGCGTAGGTCAACGCCGCCGCGCGCCGCAACAGTGGCCATTTGCACTGGACCACCGTGAAAAAATATATAATAAACACTAAATATTTCGAGTACAGCTGATACCTGTACGACGAGTATATAATATGAAAGTCGAAATCTTTATTAATGCGTTTATAGTCAGATAATATTATATTATAATGTTTAAAATGTTCATATATTATACGATGTAAGTGTAGGCGTATAATAATATATAATAATATGTATATCGTGTATGTATTTATATTTAATACGATGTATAGTTCGAGTTATGATGGATACGAATACAATTAATGTATGTGTTCATGTATGTGTGCGTTCTTTGAAACAATACTTTAAAATGTAATTGTGTAAATTACAAAGTTGAAAAAGCAGTAGAAACAACCGGAACGATACGTAAAATGTATAAATATTTTAAATGCACTCAAAACACCGTGGTGTATAAAATATTATAAATAATTTACATATTATTTGTACGGTTTCCTTTAATTAGATATTATTTATCGTACTTTTGTTGTTCCGTATCCGTCTATTTCTTAATTGCTCGGTGTGTATACAAAGTACGCGTATAAATCACAAAATTTGATTTCGATGATTAAAGTGGTATGCACAACTCGTCATTTGTACAAAATTATTTTGTTCGTATTCGTGACGATACATTTTCGAGTAAATTATATTATTATATTATTTTTACAGTACAAATAGTTTCGTAAAAATAAACATCTAACGAAACGTCTGCGTAGTAAGTTCGCGTAATGATAATTCATAAATTACCGTTACTGTAGTCTTAAAGTAATCTAAAGACTGCAACGGTAATTACTCGAGTCGAGTATTATTTGAGTATAGTAATATCTCTTAATTATGTTTGGTAAATTTTGAATTATTTCAAAATAGCTTAAGACGATTAATTTAATGTCAGCAGGAATTATGTTTTAATTAATATAGTAGTATAGCTTGAAATCTTTGCATTGTTAGTAGTGTTGTATTATAATCTTATTTTTAAAATATGTTCACAGTCCACGGGTTCGCGTAACAATGGTTTAATTAATTACTACCATATTTGTTCGTCTATACACTACACTAAACTAGGTATTTATATTGTTCTAGATATAGTTTAATATATATAATAGAGATTTATAGTATGAATTCATAAAGTGGTACCGCCTCGTGTACTAATAATTACTGCTGTAGAATTTTAAGTTTGATTCTATGCGCTCTTATCATTATGAAATATTAGATGCGTTTATAATAATGGTTAGGTTTATTATACAAAGTGAGACTTAGTTTTCGCATAAAACAAGACAACGATAAAATGGGCGGCTCATACCTCGCGTACATATTTCATGTATATTAAATAAATTAAGTTTCTAAAAAAGGAAAGTTTTATGTTCACTCGAATGACCGTGGGCTTTTGATTTTAAATAACGACGTGCAGTTTTAAATTACCTATATAAATAATCAATGTTTTTTTAGGGTAGAAAAACACCCAAAAAGTATGTGTTGATATCGGTGTAATATATAAAATATTTATACTGAAATATTAATGGAAAAAGATGATATAATATATTATTTTATAAAAAGTATTTCCAAACGGTTTAGATACCCTAAATGTGAAGGTAGTGAAAATATTACACATTACAACATAGTTTTTTTTTTTATTTAAAATGTATAATATACATTAAGATAACATTGAATTATGAACAATATTATTCTCATTGAATTAATCTTAATTTGTGTACAATATACCTACGTGATATTCACAACTTATTTATGATTTTAAAAACTTTTTAGACACGCTATTGTTTCATAATAAAACAAAAAATGTTCTTATCTCATTAGATATACGATGAATTTAATTTATTTTGCAGAACTGGGAAAAGAGAAAATAGAAAAATTATGTGATTGTGTGTTTGCATAACACGTTAAGTCGTCACTATCATTTATATTGTTATTTGATACGAATTTATTGAATATTTTTCAAAACTTATAATATAATACTATTTTAATTCTTCAAAAATAATAAACTCGTTCTTCTATGGCTCTATAATAGTATCCAGAGTGTGTAAACTCGAATAATTTTTAACGTTTAAAAATAAAAAACAAAACATAAATCACACGAGTTACAGAACAGAGTGTCGGAATGAAATAGTTTCAGATTTGCAAGGTAGATAGATCGTTTAAAATAAAGACGGGAAACAAAATAATCTGATTTCTATATCAAAATGGTTTTTGTATTTGATCCACTTCATAATATTGTAAATGTAAACGCAGCAAACACACTACGGCGGCGGTGGCGTACGTTTGTCGATAAACCGCAGCGACTGATTCATACTATATAGTTATACGTATTTCGACGTAGAAGCAATTAAAAACGTATAAAGTTCGTTTTTAATATTACACGGTACCTACGTGTATATGAACTCATAAACATATCGTTATGTATACACGCGTATAAATAAGCAAATATACATCGTACGAATGTTATACGCACCGTATAATATAGTACTACATTATAATAATATAATACCATGTAGTGCGTATAAACTGTCTGACCAATGGTGTAATATCGCCGTTGCACCGTCGGTGTATATATTATACGCTCGTGGGTTTACGCGAAAATCGCACCACTGTGAAATCGATTACACGAAATAGTAAACACCGTAAAGACTTTCCCGAGTTGTTTTTATGATTTTCCACTCTACGATAAAGGCAAAGGGATTTTTTTTTTTTTTTAGGTTTTATTTTCTTATTATTATTATTATTATGGTTTTTTTTTCGTGTACACATATGCGCGTATACATATTTTTATATTTTCACTATACAGTATTGTGGGGCGGGCCGAAGGGAAATAATATAAAATGCAAACGAAGGAAAACTATAAGTCCTCCGGGAACTTGTGGAGGTCCCCGACATTGGAAAAATAAACATCAGAAAGGACAATAAACGCGTGACGGGAGAGACACACACATGGCAGGGGTATACGACGACGGCAGCGGATCTTGCGACAGCAGATCGAATAGTATATTACGTATATATACGCCGCCGAGAAGATGACGACTGCGCCAGAAAGAAATTTTCCGGGTAAAAAAACCTATTATGTATGTATTGTATATAATACCCTCACACCGTACCGCAGCAGCCGAATCACGCGAAATGAAACCGCAAACTTTATGACCTTGCCGAAATGTCATAAAAACGAAAGTTGAAAATCACCAGTCAGCAGCCGACACCGAAAATATATAAATGCATACTTTGCGGGCACACACAAAACACTGCAGCGCTCTATTTTGGTATATGTGATTTTTTTTTTTTATATTTAAATTTATTTTTATTATTTTTCTTCTTTTTTTTTTTCATAGAATGTATATACTTTCAGTGAAGTGTAATACTCAAAAGTCAGAAGTCATTGATATCATCGCGAGTACACGAGTACGAGGCGTTCGTCATCATGATAATAGTTAAAGTTCGGCGAAGTGACACCAGCTCGGGTTAGACGACGAGATGATGATATCGTGAAATGCGATAATAGCGTTGGACGCGTATTCCGCAGGTGGCTCTACGCAACTGTCACACACGAGTACGCTTGGCCGTGATCTGAGGTGGTAAGGGGGGACGGGAATCTGTCCACTTGACACTTTACATTGTGATAAGCTCTCTAATGTATTGTGCTCTGTGTGTGCGTTTCGTGTAATTATTAATTTGTCATTAAACTATCAATCATATAGTCGTATGCAAATGCATTTGAAATGTTGTCCATTATTATAATATTATACATAATCTCGCAATAGTAGTAAGTTGATATATTTTTATGATTTTAAAAACTGACTTCCAGCGTTGTCTATATTATAATGTTCAAATCGTATATAGATCTATTGTTTGCAGGCAAATCATTCGAGAAGTCAAAGAGTGTCACCTCTTTCTCCACTATATTTCTACAGACAATAATAGGTAAAAACATTTAATGTATTTTGCTCTCTGCCCTGATAATAAAAAACCACTCCGAGTTATGTAGACGACTTACTGGCAAAGTCCGTATCGGAAGCGTTCACTAGAACTTATAATCTTATTATTGTCGTCTATAATGTATCAAATCGACGGGCGCCCGTATAAAGCTCAAAACCGGAAGTGTATTGGAAGATTGGTAGAATATGAACTGTTATCTGTCCTTAGCTACTGTATAAGAACAGTGTCCCGCAACCTAATGGAAATACTGTTAGTAAATTTTTAAGAGAAAAGTACACGCTTTAAAATAAAAAAACAGTTGAAAAAAATATTCGTTTATCTGTAATTTTATAATTTTTTAACAAACTAATAAAAATAAAATAATTAAACAGGAATGGAAGATATTTATTTTAAACAATAACATATTAACATATTATTCCTTTTAAGAATTAAAAATACAAATAAATGCAAGATCTATCTAGGTATTAATTTTATTTTTTGACAATTACTTATTTAAAAAAAAAAATGTTACTCTATTAATTTTCCTGTCTCTATACTGTTGACATAGTATTTTTTTCATAAGTCGTTCATTTTTCTTTCAATGTTGTGGCGATTAACATCGTAAAGTTTTGGTTTAAACCTATTATTCATACATTGTACACAGGTTGCAATAAATGTCATTGATAATATGCATAATGATTAGCTAACAGATTATTTTTTCCATTTTCTAATTATATTTTCCCTCCAAAATGTTGAACAGTTATTTTTCTTTATTATGTCACTAGATTGCGGTGGTGTATATCGGTTTGCTAAACTAGTATAGACTTTTATAATTTGATATTTTGTATAACAAGTGAATTTTTTCGTAGCAGTTATGGTTTCGACAACATTTTAAGGGTGGCAGTACTCATCTTTGTATTATTTTACTACTATATTTTAAAATATTTATAACGTTCACTGTTAATGATTGCCATAAATTATTTTTGTATATATTAAAATATTAAAAAAAAAAAGAACTAACTACCTAACTCAAAGGTAGTTGACAATAGACACTATAAAACTAAAACCGACACTGTGCAGCGGAAGCCGGTTAGCTCGCAGCAGGTTATCGAAATATTGACACATTGCATATGCACTCTTTCCAATTGATGCATAAAATAAACGCAGACCCTTTTTAAATGCATTTTTTCGTTCCACTTTAACTCGTTATGAATACGCAGAACGGTGTAACATTAGTCTAATTAAAATCGTTTACGCAAACACCGTAAACCGGCCGAAGTGATAATAATAATTGTCTGGCGGAAGAGAAGGTGCTGGTGGCACCGTCAGGTGGTGTACGACAAGTCGTTTCCTTCAAACGGAATTCTTTCGCGAATAATAATAAAAAAAAAAAAAATACGAAAAAAAAAAAGAAAAATCTCGTAATTCGAACGGTTCTCGCCGAGGCGCGTAATCCTGTTTCCGAGTCATTATAATCTTGGTTCGTTAGACCCATTGTGCGATTGCCGACGTTTGAATCTTTTAGTTTTTATTGTTCTTTTGTGCCGCCTTTTTCTCGCTGCTTCTCTGCATATTACGAGTGTACAGGCCGCGTACCCACTCATCGACACGGAGTCGGCTACGGTTCTTTTGCCGAGTGACGATCGCCAAGGCGTGTAACGATTTTCACAGTACGTTACCATACACATCACAGTCGTTCACTTGTTCACTCCCTATACACTCGGAACATAATAATATACATTAAACACGCGCTAAGGTTAGGTCTTAGGTATTCAATTTATAATTTCTGCTTACGTTGCATTATCACGGTGACACTGCGGTTAGTGTAGCTTATTAAACGTATAAAAATGCTTGTCGTCGTCACGTTAGAAATTACGATGTCGACCATTGCTCACAAATGGTTTTATATACTTACAAAATATTATATTATGTGCAGACATAAACGAATTGTCAGCGGGAGTGATGGTGAAAAAAAGGTACAGAGCGAGATGTTAAAATAATGCGGCGACGAATGATGGTAAAAGTAAAATGTCGTGAACCGTTTAGGTTTTCCACATTTCCGTTTTTCCTTCGAATATCACATGGTTGAAGATGGTGTAATAATATGGAGACATCGAGCGTGTAAACACCACCGCACGAACGACGACCGTTTTAACAAAACACCGCGGTGGTCGTACGAGGCGAAAAATTCATAAAATTATCGCGTCGTTCAGACATTTGGCAATTTAAATGCATTGGAGGACCTATGGTCGAGGTAAGTGAGGTCATATTAAGAACGTGTGCACGTGATTTTTGGTTCTATGTGCGATCGAAAATAGGGGTGACCCTATCGTAGTGGCACAGAAACCATACAATCCGTACTCGGAAAAGACGTTTTTCGGCGAGAAAATTTTAAATTTGCGTACACGATCGTAGGTATATACTTCCACACAGTATGGTATTTTATTTGTATATTCATGGACTACTATACATTGCAGGACACGGCCATTATAATAATATTAAATGCAGCTATAAGGATAAAATAAAATATTGTGGTTATGTTGGTGGCGACTGCAGATTACTGATGGGAATAGTGACTTATACGGGGATTATGGTCATAGTCGGTGCAGCAAAGTAACCAACATAAGAAAAAAACATTTTTGCGATTATTTTCAGTAAACACTTGGTGATTGGATAACATTAAAATACTTCTACTCGTATTACAAAAATAAAAGTCTCAAAAAAAAAAAGTGCGAGTAACAACTGTCATAACGAGCACGTTTAAACTTAGCGGTGTTCTGTATATTCATCGACGCGATCATGTGTGTGTGTGAGTTGACATAGCGATCACAACAATGTATCTATAATCTTTTTGTTTTTTAGACGTTGTCCTGTAATTGATTGGCGATGAGAAGCAGTGCAAAACACGAGAAATTTGGTATTATATAATATGGTTTCTCAACTCTGAAGATTTCACGGTAACTATTTTTGTAATTATAAAACAGTATTCTTTTAATCTTTTTCTTCGTTCTGCCCATAATTTAATTACAAAAAAAGTTTATTATTTATTTTATCTCGAGTCCCATAAAATACTTATCCCGTTGTCACCGCCTACCGTGAAGCCCCACACCTGACTGTGGATAGCAACAGGTGGCAATTAATTACTCATTATTACTTATGCACACACCTATTAACACTACTCGTTACAAATAGTGATGAAATAATTTACGACTCGCGTATTTATAATATTATATCCATATAATATTATGTAAAATACAAAAGACTACGTTTAATCGAGCGATATATTTTGTATAATCTGCTTTAAAATGATTACGACGGTTTTAGGCATAAGAGATGAGTCTATACCGGTACTTGATATCGGTGATATTGGTTTATTTTTCTAAACCATTATATTTTGAACTGACGATGTCAAAAAACACTACATCGATCAACATAATATATATTAAGTATCAAAATTGCACAGATACACATAGGTGTGTTGATACGGTCGATGAAACTGCTCTCTTTATTACCTCTGAATAAAAATTACAATATTTTAACAATAATTATTGTAAATACAAAACCGTAATACGGTTGATAATAATTAAAATATATTATAATTATTTCCAGTCACATCACATGATGTGACATTGTCTTACATTAACTATACACGCACTGTAATGAGTAGTAAACTGTATCCAATTGGTAATTCACATGATAGTCCACTTACGTCTTAAAGTTGTTTATATATAATGTTTAGTGTTTATTTTATTATTTTAATTATAATAAGATTAGTTTTATTATTTATTTTGGAGGTTTATTTATGTCTATTGTTATCCGTCGTTATTTATACATTAAGCTTGTTATTGTTTAATATTTTCTATAATTTATTTAAGACTGAAAAAATAAAATAAATAAATAAGTAATTACAAATGTATGTTTGTTACAACATATATAAATATACTATAAAATAACTTCTTATACTATATGTA
This sequence comes from Aphis craccivora, assembly GCA_009835225.1. Taxonomy (NCBI): domain Eukaryota; kingdom Metazoa; phylum Arthropoda; class Insecta; order Hemiptera; family Aphididae; genus Aphis; species Aphis craccivora. The sequence goes on along the minus strand of VUJU01000091.1, from coordinate 132,202 downwards.
TTCATGTTGTTTTTTTAGATTCTGAAACGAGCTATGAATGTGTTTTATGGTAATGTATTTTTTTGTGTATTTTGTCATATTTTTGAGCACTAATCTAATTCACAATTTTGAGGGGGGGGGTGGCTTGTGTAGTAAAAAATCCTATTCACATCGGTCTACAGTAAATTTGTATTGACTTTTAAATTAATTACAGTTAATTATAATATCCATATTAATAAAAATGAAATTTGTGTATCTGCAAGTGATCTATAGCCAAGTGTACTACACTCACGATTATGAAATGTTTTATTATTAGGGACCTAATCCTACGCACAAGAGTGTGTGCACCTCAAAATCAATTATTAAATTTTGCATTTTAAAGAGGTGCCCACACAAGAATTTGTTGCCTTACGAAAAACAATTTTTTTTAAAAATTTTTTTAAAAGTTTCCTTTGTTTAAATAAAAAAATTATTTTAGTTGGATAGGTATAATATTTAAACTGTATTTTATATTTGATATTAAGATAAATTCATGACATTATATAATTTGTCATGGGAAACATTATAAAGATCATTTAGTACAAAATAACAAATTACTATTTATTTGTATAGGTAGCATAAAGAATTATATTATTTAGTGATTTATTTTTGGCAAAAAATAAATCAACTTACCGTGTTCCATATTGTCCAAATAACTAATGTTAATACATATTATAATTATCTGTACTAATTGTAAACTGTAGAGACTGTCCACACTCGGAATTGTTTTTAATATACGCAATGATTTATAATTTAATTCAATTTCAACAAACATCCATTATAGTGGTCTACTCAATTACGATGTGCATTTGAAACATGATGTATAGCTGAGCAAGCTCTTTGAATTTTTTAGAAATTATTTTCATGAATAAACTATTTGATACGGTCAAAATAATTGGATTTTTCTACTTGAGTATTCATTTGTCACGGTTTAGATATTCATGTTATCGTTTGTGAATCTCTGAAAAATCATAATGTTTGAAAATGTGTCGCAAAAATATAAATTTATTCAAATAAACAAGACCAATCGCATAAATAAGCGGCCGTAACGGTTTTAATAATAATACTGTGGTTGTTGGGTTGATCAAAGATAATATTTTACAAGTAGCGTTTTTTCCCTGTAAATAATATTATTATCTAATTTGTAGGTATCTGTCAAAAGAATGGTAGAGCTACTGTTATTTTATTCGTTGTTTGTGTGATTTAGTGGTTTCACAACTTCTAATTTAAATTATTTTTGATGACTAAAATAATAAATTAAATTATATAAATCCACATAAAATATAAAATCAGCGTAATCAATTCAATTTTAGATATTTGTATTCGCAGTATGCATGTTAGTCCTTGGTCATATTATATATATTCGTGTAAAAAATATTGTTTTCATCGAAATAACTATTTAGATAATATAATATAATGTTAATTATTCGTATATTTCGCAATTAGACAACGGTATGTATACATAATTTCCATTAAGTTTGTTTGAAACACAGAAATTATAGTGACAGTTCTCATCGCATATAATATATAAGGACATTATTCTTTTTTCGTTCGACATTTTGTAATTTTGTTCATCCTTTCACCGATTATTTTTGATATAATAATACAGAATAAAATATATATAACACTGGTGTTATATTTCCATACTAACGTCAGATAACTTTTAAAATATTAACGAAAATAACTCAATATACACTGCTGAACATTTTTACAGAAACAAATTTAACAGAATAATTTGGCCAAGTGGGTTGAGAGTACCAATTCTTTGTTATCGTAATATATTTATTTTTCGTTAAATTTATACTCACAAAACAATGTATTACGTATGACGAATTCCGCCATATTATCTGAATATTATAATTAAGTACTTGGGAACCCCATCTGCCTGTTTTAATGTTTTATGTAAATAACGTGGACTACATAACTTCATCAAATATTAACCCTAAAAAACCGCTGTAGGGCTAGAGAACTGACTTTTCGACGGTCGGTACGTTTCATGGAATCCAAATTAGCCACAATGTGCATATTTACTTATCTATTGAGTTTCGTTCCAATAAACTTTCTTGATATGTATCACGTCCAACAAATGCAATAGAAATATTGTGTACGTTTTCAATGGTGTAAATTATAGCATTCTCTATGGATATTTTTTCAGACTAGGGATGTCACTGGGTATTGTTGTTACACAATTATTTTTTTCTTTTACAGTCATCTTGGCTATCATAATAACAATTTAGGTCAATATTATAATTTTTTATTATCATACGATTTCATTGATGTTAATATGTCATGTCATATTATTATTTGTGATATTAGATTAGTGGAATTTATTTATTTTTTAAATAATTATATGGTTAAATTTATAAAATCTTTGTTGTGATTACTTCAGAAGATAAAAATTTCATTATTTAATGATTTTAAAATGTAATTGATTATGTTAATCTAAAATAACATGTAAAATGGTTATAAAAATAATATTTTCGAGCACATATAATTATGGCTAAATATTAAATTTTGAATATTTTGAAAATATTTTCAATTTTACCATGTTACATTTTATATTTTTATAGAAATATATTCGTAAATGTACAAGGTGCAGTCTACATAGAGTTTACAAATTTAATTTAAATACATTTAAAAATTAAATATATTTCAGCTTCACATTTTATACATACTGTATAGAAATAACAAGAAATATATTTTATTAGAATTTTTAAAATGTTCATAAAAAAAAAAATTGTGACATTTTTACACAAAAACGAATTTTGTTATGTAAATATTTTGACGAGGGTGTTGGAATTGGAAATATGTTCGCAGAGAAATGCTGGCCAAATACTATTACATTTACAACGATATATAACTTTTATTTTTTGTTAAACCATTGATTAAGTTTGAAAATACAATAACTCTAAACATTTTTTTAAATCTCTTTCTCTACGAGTTAAAAATCGGACACTGAATAATTTTTTTATTAAGAATTAGTTTTTTTTTTTTTTTTAATAATTACTTGCTATTAAGTTTTCATATTTTGTAATAAATTATTAATTGTATTATGTTTATTATTTTTGCTATACATTTTAATTCAAATTATATAGAAAATTTTCTTCAAAACTCAAAGAAAAACAGTTCATTTTAAAATCAATAGTTTCAGCAGTATACCCAGAGTTTAAAATAAAAATAATATTTTTAATAGCGAAAAAATAATAATAACTTGTTGACATTTACTTTTTACCATTCTATAGGGATGGCATGTAATAATATTATTATTAACCTTCTCTGCCAACAGTTATCTACCTCGATTAATTGTAACTCATTTTACTTAATTTTTATTTAATTTCAGTTGTTTGGCTAATTTTTATCCAATAACTCAACTAATATATTCACCTGACCTAACGACTAAAACTGTAAATACAATTTAACTAACAATGTCAACATCGAGGTTACAGGTATTGAGTAAGTCACTGTGTTACAATTATTATTATATTTGAATTCAATGATACATAATTGCTTACAAAAACGATTATAAGCGAAGACAGTCACTGACAGCCGTTGCCAAATTCACGCAGCTTATAATTTACTAAGTATATTTTATGATAATATGTTTATGTTAAAATTATTATAGTAATTAAAATATTAAAATAAATAAATTATTAATATGTTTGGTTGAATTAATTGTTGACAAAAACATTTACATTTATTATATTATTAATATTTAACAACTATAATAGTATATATATATATTATATTGTAGAATAGTTTCAAGTCTCCGTGAATAATATTTTTGAATTATATAAAAATAAATTATTTATAATATAATATAATATATTCAACTAAAATTGTTCTTGTTGGTTTACATTTTTAATTTCGATTAAATTTAAACTTTAAATAGTCATAAAAGAAATGTTTTGAAAACATTTTTCAGTTTTTTTTTTTTTTATTTCAGTATGAACTATTCATAAAAATATTGTGTTAAATTTTAAAGCCTTAGCTTATTGAACATTTTATAAACTATAAGCTAACAAAATCATTTGCAATTTTTTTTTTTACGAACTAATTTATTAATATTTAAGTTAAGTTAAAGGTACGAGTATTTGTTAATTAAATTTATGTATTCAAAATGCAAATTATTTAATTTTTGAATTAATTGGAAAAAAAAACTTAGATGAACAGAGTTAAAAAATTTCATTAACTTGCTCAACCTTGATAAAAATCAATAATATTTATTAAATATTATAGATATCTATATCTATATATATATTATAATAAGTTAAACGAGATTATAAATGGGTACTTAATAATATGCATATTAAACATTTTCATAAAAATAATAATAATGTATAATTTTGTTAACAATCTATTGTATAATGTAATAGTTAAATGGTTATTGGTTATAAACCTATTATATTATTAGGTGTGATAAAACTAAATAGTATATGCGTACAATAATGTCGTTTCTATATGTACTTAATAAAAATAAATAAATAAAACCAAACATTATATATGCAATAGTATTAAATAATATTAGATAGGATTTTGTGTGTAAGTGCTCATATTAAATAGATTGTTTTTCAATACGAAAGTATAAACTATACCTAAATTCAATATTTGTATGCGATAATATTATAAACTATATTATTATTATTATCGTCATGCGTTATAATGAAACTACAAATCTTAATTATTTTATTCGCTGTGTTTCACAAATCACAACGTTAAATTTCGACTTAGTCCGAAATGTTTAACTGATTATAATGTATGGTTCTCATATAATCAAAACAATATAATATATAGTAATGATATCCACTGCACGAGAAGGCTAAATGTTCGTTATAGTTAAGCTTGTCACATTTATTTTCAATGTATTTGTTTCTAGCACCAGGCAATTAGAATTTCCGTTGCAGGCTATTCAGTTCAGATTATTGTCGTGAGACAGCTGAAGGATGAAAAATGGCGGCGAAAAGGCCGAGTTCAGAGTAATATTGTATATAGTTTCCGATGATTAAATATGAGTATAAGAGATAATGGAAAGTTTACGATATTTTATGACAAATCATTGCAGTTATATGTATATATATATATATATATATATATAGATTGATCGTTATATATAACTTTGATATATTATATATACTAATTCAATAATTTTCAGTTCTAAAATCGGAAAACAATAATAATTAAGCTGATGTAAGGTACAATTTAAAAAAATTGAATATGCGTAATGGAATAATATAATATTTAATAAATGAACACTTGATTATATTATATTATATACACCTGTAACTTACTGTTAAAATATGTTTATTTATGGTTTATGGATATTCGTCTGGCATATACAAATTTGATTTAAAAGGCGTAGATTTGTCTATAATATATTTCTGTCAAACACCTGCATAATCTTATTAGCTTTATTATTAGCTTACACATCAGACTTTTTGAATGAGATTACAAAGTGGTCTAAGTTCATTAATAATGCAAACAAACATTTAAAAGCAAGTAATTCCACTGAAATTACTGTGATTAATGTAGTGGGTTATAGCAATAAATTGTTCTAATGAAACTGCTTGAAGCGATCCTTTCAAAACCATTACACCGGTGACCAGTATAATCGTTGATCACACTCACACACTCACACATCTTGAGAAGCATAACTGGTGTCAGGTCACAACCACGAAAAATAACAATTTTGAAACAATTTATTTTTAAAATTAACCCTATACGTGTTATATTACAAAGTTTGGGATAAAGTTGCACTTTCGACAACGTGTAATGTGTATGCTTATATTTATTCTCGTGAATTCGTTTTACATACCATTTTTTGTAAAAATTAAAAAACTGTGTTAACAAGAATAATAATGTTTATGTTATATTTTAATAAAAAATAAAAAAAAAAGTGTTTTATTATTACAACGAATACTATTAATACTTAATAATTAAGTGAAATTTCAATGAAATATTCATCAAGACTAAGTTTTTTAAAACAATTCACATTTCTTTTTTTACAGTTACTTTTATAAATATGATTTTTTTTTATGGTATTTTTGTACTACTTCTACTGATTTTTATTTAAGTTAAAATTTATTGTAATTTTTTTTAATAATATTTATTAATCTCCATATAGTGATAATCAACGATTTCTTCGAAGCAGTCTGTCAACGGGAGTGACATTTCAAGAATGGAATAATTATTTAATATAAATGCATATGACTCGATGTTAATATACAACTGACGTGAATTTCATCGAAAAGCTTTCGAACTATTAAATTTAATCAAACAAATAAATGATCCACAATAATATCTACCTCTTAAAAGCAAGCTTATGGCGGTGTTAGAGAGTTACAGTAATTTATACAACTATATTGACATAACAATCAGAAAATATTACTATGAACACATATAAATGGAATTTTAAATTAAGTATAATTATTAAACAATTAACATTATTATTACACAATATACAAACAACTATTCTAATGATGTAAGTTTCCAATTAATAATTATTTTATTTAAATTAAACTTTTTAAAATTTTTTGAACAAATTATTAGCTTTGGTCATCTACACCACTCTATCAGAGAATCTTATGACGCGTATCTTATTTTTAACTTAATAAAACACTTGATGATCTCTATAATACCAAAAGTATTAATGATCAAACGACGAAATTGTCGAAATTAAACATTTTATATACAGAATGATATTATAAAGCAATTGTTTTATATTATTTTTAGGTTGAGAAAATTACTGGACAGAGACATAGAGCTGATGGAACAACGGCGTTGAGGTAATGTCTGATGAGAATATGTCTTATGGCATAAGACTCTAATTTTTACATCGATCGCGTATAACTATATTCAAAATAGATTTTGGTTCTTAAAATTTGTTGCGCTAAACAAATCCATAAATGTGACGGACCAAATGACGATAATTATGAATATAATGATATTATATTATAATTATTTTATGAAAATATCCTTAAAAATGATATGTTAATTTACGTCAGAATTCACCGGAATAGTAATGAATAATGATAATTAATTTAGATTTGGTCATCCTATATTCTTTATTTCCGCACGTGGTACGTCTATTGAAATTAATTTCTTAAAAATTATTACAAGAAAGACCGGCCATTTTGTTTATAAACAAGAAAACTGTATTATATTATCAGCAAACTCAAGCTATGAATTAACAAACAATATTATTTATTTTTATCTTTCGAAGAATAGATGCAATCAAGTTTTTATATATTCTGAGAATAGTATTGTTTTTACAGCTATATATTTTTACGGACGCCTCTTGGATTTTTTTACCCTATTATTTTGTATCGACATTTTTTTTTATATATATACTTTTACCTGCAAGCGTATGAAAAAAAACAACTGACATACATTTAATATCGAAAAAATTTCAAGTAAATACGGTATTTGCTGAGTGCATCTCGTAAGTCAAATATAACAAGAATAGCGAATGAACACGTCATCAATATAGGCATCCGATTCATAATAATTATGATATTATCATAATAAAATCACTACTCGTGGTAAACTCGAAGCTAAGAGTATAAAAAATATTCGATATTTGTATTGATTATCCTATGACGGATCCTTACCCCCTCTACTCACTTTTGCTTGTTCCAATGCCTAAAAATAAAAATAAATAATATTTATTTATCATTTCACCGAAGTCGATATAACATCATTCATAATAATTGTTTACAACTGCAGTATTAGTGTTGGGCGCAAAATATATTATCCACCGGCTGAATGGTAAAACAAATGTCTATAACTTCAACTAATTATTTATATTTTGTTTTTTATATTTATAATATGCATAATATTGTATAATATATTTTTCTTGGGGTATTGCATTTTTAATGTAATTTCCGGTTTGCGTTCGTGCACGGTCGGGGCGTCTAATAAATACAATTTTATTAATTCAATTTTTATAAACTTTCAAGTTTCAACTGCACTAATCTACATGGATAGTTGTTTTATAAATTTATAAATATATTTTTTGATTTGTTTAAAAAATAACTTGACATGGCATGAAACGTAGCTGTGTCGTAGAAGGTTAGTTTAGAACTATGCAATTATTGTTTGTTATTTAATGAAGCACGTTCTACAGGGAAATCTTTGTAAGACCTAACGTACTTAATACTTATGCTGTGTCAAAAAATGTAACACATAAATATTACTGAAATTTAAATAACATTTACGTTTTTCTAAGAATACAATATTAGCGGAAATAACACACGGTAAGAATAATTGTGTTTGAAAATACTATTGTTTGCTGCCTTTGCATTTTCTGATATCTTGTAATAAAATAACCAAAGTTTAGTATACTTACGTTCGTGTGTTTTTTACAAGAATGTATAATATATTTAATTAAATTTAATTGAACGTTGAATCATTTTGAGTTACGGTAATTCGGATTTGACTTCTAGCGTACTATTAATTATAGGTAATTTCTGAATTTTCGAATTACTGGTTTATTGTAGTTGTTTATGTTAACTGCATTTAAATTGGTTCCAATTTAATAAGATGTACTCGCATGTCTTACTTTGCATATAAGGTTTTCTTTCTTTCTTTTTTTTTAAATTTACGTGCATTATTTTTCATAAACTGTTCTGCGATATTTTCGAAGAATTTAGTCAAGTATTTACGTTTTTATTGTAGAGATCAATATTATTCAAATCGACATATCTTTTGAACTATTTAATTTAAAAAGATACTATTTTTTATTCTTCTAAAATTTGCAAATTTGTATTATTATTTTTACACACATTTTTACATTTATAAATTCTATTAGAATGTATGGATAATGTTGTGCTACCTAGTGCTCGCGTGTCATAAACCAACCTATTATTGTTGATTAGTGATTACGCATGTTAAACATTAATAATAAGTACACAACACTTCTAGTTTTTAAGACAAAGCAAATGAAAATTACATAAAATAACCGAAACCAGTATACATTTGGACGTAATTTTAGAGTATATAACAATATTATGATTTATGGTATATCTCTGATGCGGTAACTGGTAAATACTGACACGACCGACTTTGATAATAAATAAAACGGTCATGAATATTTCAAACAAGTTTTGTCTAACAGTCGTAGTAGTTCTTTTTTTTTCAAATTCGTATACATTCCGTGAATTCGCGTATATACTAAATGGATGCACGCTAAAAAAAATATATCATAAATATCATGAAGACAGATTGAAGAGACGCCGGTGAAACGTGTAGGCAATTCAATTTCTTTAGCGCAAAACCGCCTCTGCTTCATGTAATATAATATATCTATAACATTTTACCTGTACGATTTCGATTGACTTGATGACGTAGGAAATGCGTAGGATTACATTATATACGGTTTTTCGCGCAATAAAGTGTGACGCACTGAAAAGTTGTACATAACAATATCACGTTGTATTATTATATGTGTGTGCAATTTACGTAGTATATTATACTTTGCTCTTACTATATATATATAGAAGATATTCCTGGACCCAACGCCGCTTACGACCAGGAGCTTAAAATATATGATATTATCGTGGTTAATTATAAAAATTATCCAGCGACGGGGTTATTTTTTTTAATATAATCCTCTCGTCGGAGGATATAGTGCACGGATCGTAAAAAATAACTGCCCACCGTCACGAGTTTCGGGCGGTGTGAAATTAGAATAATTTTCCTAATATCACACGGGCTGGTACATAAAAACTAACTGTCCCGCAGGAACGACGCCGCCGCCGCCGCCGTCGTGACTTCGGCCGCCGACCCGGTAAACGGTTGGCTCATCTCCACTACGACGTTATATATTACCTACCTACGTTATATTATTATTATTATTATTACTATTATTATTATTATATATATATATATATATATATATATAAGAGCACACGTTCGTATTATGGCAACGGCGTCAAAATTAACAGCCTTACTATTTCTACGGTCGGTTTGAAATATTACACCGGATGTGGATATCGGCGACACGTCGTGGTGAAATATTTGAAACGCTGACAGAGTATACGAAATTACAGACCGTACAGTGTTCCGTAAATGTGCAAGTAAATATATGTTATTATAAAGCGTCGACGAAAATGACCGTTTGCGTTTTCGATGCAGGGAAATCAAAAAAAAAAAAAATATATATATATTCTGTTCTACAACAAACCGCTTTTACGCACAAACGTACTACTACGATATAAAACGGTTTTAGCTTAAACAAAAGTCCTTAGTTTGAATCAAAAATTCCGAGATGGGGTGCCAGGAAAGTGGAGTTGTATTCCGGCGGAAATCGGCGTTATTATTAGGTATTAATCTTGACATAACTGTATCTATATACACTTTACTTTTTAATGGCACATACTCTGTAAACACTAATGTATAGGTCTAGAATTCTAGATCGATGTAAGATTTCCAGAATTACGCGATAAACACGACTGCTTCAAATCTGAATGTATATATTTTTACAATTAACAATATTGATTGAAATTATTATTAATTACAAATTTGGTACATATAACTTCTATTAATTACCGTCATGTTAAATTATTTTAATCCATATTATTATTCTAATACAGATAAAAGAAACATACATTATACGTAGTATTAAATTTTAATATAGTATATAAAATACCTCGATATTTTTAAATTTCTTTTGTTTTCAAATTTTCAAATTCAAATGCGTTTTGTTAAACTGTCTTACTGAAAGTTATTTGTCACACTAGCAAAACTTATAGTAAACTTCTAACGTCCATGTATGGTTTGAATGATGTCTGTGTTTGTTTCACAAATATTTGGCAGTTATTGTTTAGGGAAATATCTCTGTTTGAGTATATATTTTAGTACCTAAATATAGACACTAATAAAACAGTTTTTAGCTCTATTGAATCGTAAGGTTGAGACTATACATGATACTAGATAAATAGTGTTATAATAATATAAATGTCGATGTAGGAATCAAGAGGGGTATTGTAGTTGGCTAATATTATACTTTAAAATATTTTTGAATATTTCATTATTTTTAAACGACTCGTTATTTTTAATTCATTATGTAGGTAGTCAGCAAGTACATCAAGTACTTCAAAGTGTTGAAAATATCAATAAAAATAAAAATAATTTATTATTTCAAGTTTTCGTTAACATTGTTATCGTGTTTAGGTACTCTATAAATTATTTAATTTCTATCCTACTTACATCGCAAACGAGTACCTACCTACTTAGTTTATATATTCTTAATCAATTTCTGGTAAACAGTGTCAAATCAACATGTAATAGGTACAGCACATAAGTAAACTACTTATTCATCACTGTTGTACAATAATCGTATTACGGTGATGTGTAGTCGTGTGTATTTAATATAAATTAATTAAAAATATATCAACGTACATTTATAGTTAATACGAGCAGATTAACCATAGTCCTGTAATTTATTTATTTATTTTTTTACATAATTGTAACAAATTTATGTAATTTAACTATTTTGAAAAACGGATATAACATTGTCGCCGAAATATTGACTGGTTGGTTTTTTTCTTTTACAAATTATCACTATTTTTCGTATAGGAATAAATTTCAAATCATAAAGTCAGGAATGTGAAGTCCTTTTAAATATAGCTACTTACTAGTTACTTATGTGATATCGCACGTCCGATACGATACGACCGCGTTATTATGTCGTTCGTGTGATTGCTTGTGCGTGACGTATACAAAACAATATTAATTATTAAATATTCTAGTGTCGGGTTTTTGTTATTTTTTTTTCTTTTCCTTTCTACTATTATTATTTCTTTTTTTTATCTTATTTTAATTCGCCGTTATTAACGTCAGAATTAGTCACCCCAACTGCAGCTTGACCATCAGGTCTTCCATTCGCGTCGGGTTTATAGCATAATATATTGTTGTCCAGAGATAAGCCCGGAATAAGCCACACGTTACATTAAATCGATCTCCCACTGACACCGCGTACAGTCGTGGTCAAAAGCGGCGTGCTGACCAATTACTTTTGTGTGTTTACTCGAACTACTCCGAGTATAATATAGTGTATATATATATTATATCTGTGTATTTAAACTGTGTACGGTCGCGGTGTGTTTCATCGTCACTGTTATAATGTTTATTTATAGAACGTTTTAGATACAATCACCGTCCAAAGTCAGCCGGACGGAAATATATTCGCCTTTCAAAACACGGTGGGCGGTCGGTTTTCGCCAATAAATTATTGTAATATGTGTAAAGTTAGAGATGGGCGTTTTTATCGAAAAAAAAAAAAATAAGGAAAATAAAGTAAGTAAGAAAAACATCGTTATACTAGCTATAGTAGACATTAAATCGAAAATAAACAACCGTCGATATATTATATACTGTTTGCACTACTGCCTGCCGATTCGATCGATGTCGTTGATAGCTAAATATTAAATATTATTTTAGATTTATAGCCGACGAAACGATTAAAATGGGTATGTAAATATTATCTTTTTAATGCTAAAAATATTGTTTCAATATTATATATGTAATACTTTTTATTCATGTTTGGATTGAATGAGTAAAAAATGTGCAAAGCCTACGCCATAATATTATCATAATATCATATTTACTTACACAAAATCTCTTCAAAATATTCTGTATTTTTTTTTATAAGCTTAGATGTTATTTTTAATTTTTTTTAAATAGTATATTAATATGTCAAAAAAAATTAAATTAAAATGTATAAGTAATGTATTAAAATTAATTATTTATAATATATATTTAAAATGTTTAATTGTTTTAGCGTAAAATTACATGGGTATACGTAAGTTATATGTAGGTATTGAAAAAAATTAAGTGGATACTTAATTAGAGGCTTCAACTAATAGAAATTCAAATATTTAATGCCAAAAAATTTCAATAGAACAGACAGAGCAGTAAAAATAATAATCATCCATAAGTAGCTTTAAAGCTTATAATAACTTAACAAAGTCACTGGCCATCTCGATAACTTATAAGTCGAAGGTTTATTATAAGTGAAAATGAATAAACTACACATAATAATTATTTTAAATTTAATATTTAAATATTCTACACAGAGGTATTTATAAATGTAGATCGCATATTAGTGAAAAGAAGTTAAATACGCGTATGTTGCGCAAGTGTCTCTATATTTTGCTTTACTACAAAAATTATTGAAAACGGGAATTTTTTCGCAAAAACCAGTTTTCAAAAAAATCGTTTTTTTTTTTTTATATAGTTGTAACTTAAAAACTAATCATTGTAAATACTCCACATATTCACCAAATGTTTATATCAGTGTTATATATACACAATTGAATTTTAAAAATATTTTGGCTTTTGTTGAGCTATAAAGAACTGAAAATTTTGATTTTTCTAAGTTTTTTTTTTTGAAGTGTTGGTAAAAAAAATGTTGGTGCCCTAAACACCTTGAAAATTTGGTACAGTACTTCTTATAAGTTGTTTTTATTGGAGTTAAAAAAAAAATGAAAAATCGTTAGTCACAATTTTTTTATAGCGTTTATACTGTTTATAGTTCAAATTTTTACGAAGTAGGTATGTCAAAATTGCGAAAATTTACGAGTAATTTTGTAGTTGAAAATTCATAACATTTTTTGTATTTTTATCTTAAGTTAAAAAATTCAACACTAAGTTTTTCATAACTTTTCCTTCAAATAGCTATATAAAGAAAACTCGAAACCTCGTTATATAAAAAATGTTATATAAGAGTTTAAATTTTAAATTTTTACAAAATCGAGTAACAATAACTATTTATCCTCAAACGATTTTCAATATTTGCTATTTTTCAAAAAATATAAGTCGATATACTTGGAAATCTCACCAGTTATTTAGATTGGCATTTTGTTGATATAATTTAATTTTCAAAATATTTCGCTTATTTTTAAGGCTTTTTATAGCCATTTGAAATATTCGTTTTTGTTTATTTTTTTTATAAATATTGATAAAAATTTTCCGATTAAGTGATTAAAAAATTATAAGATTACATGGTATAATTTTGAGTTGAGAATATAATACAAAAACTTAAATTTTGGGGTATTTAGGTCATTAAAACATAAACCACCTTTTCACCAAACACTGGGAAATCCGGAAATATATTCTAGGCTGACAAATCATCTCCGTATACTTACCATTGGATTCAAATTTAATACATCAATTATAATGACCTACTCTACAGCACAGCGTTACTCACTTGACTATGTTTTTCTTATTTGTATGTTGAAACAATTAAGTAGAGTAGAATAATAATAAAAGTTCATTAAAGATAATGTAGAAATTACAAATTAATGAAATAAAAAAAAAGGAAAAATGAAAATTAATAAATTGAAATGAGATGGTAACCATAAAGCCATAAAGGTAGTGGAAGCGATTATAGAAATTAATGTAGAAGAAAATGGAGGTAGAGGAAAACCGAAGAAGAGATTGATAGACAGAATACAGAATGACAGCTAATGCGTGTAAAGCACATGTAAAGGGGATAGAGTCCTATGGAGGTCTAGTCGTGTAGGGCAAAGGTGGATAACACCATATAGTTAGGTGAAAATGTTGAATAAAAATAAAAGTAAGAAAAAAAAATGTAGTTGATAAAAAAAAAAAATGCATACAATACAATATCTAATACACAATATAACCGTATAATATAGTACATAAATAGTATATATTATAAGTAAAGAATTAAGATTACATTCTTATATTTTATCAACGGGAATAATTTAAAATAACATTGTTGATTGTTTACTGTCTGAAATACATCGATTATCAATCACTCTAATAATTTATAGTTGTAATTTATCTAGACTATTTACTATTGTAGCTAAACGGTTTTTGACAAAGATCTTTTCAGAATAAATTTTTCTCTTGAAAACCGACTTGCGTATAATTTTTTTCAATTTTTTTTTTTTTTTAATTTTATAATTTATATTATAAATTATAAACATAGTCAATAGTCATGCTAACAAAAATATTAAAATGCATATTGTTACTAAAGTTTTGTATTGAATATCTAAATAATTTATCTACACATTATAAAAAATAAAAATGGAATCTAACAAAGGAGTGATAGACTTTAAAATCGTTAACAATCCACTATGTGTGACAGTTGTATTCATGGAATCAAGTAACGGCAATAGTTATTGCATCAAAAACACACACACACATACCGGTATATTTATAGGTATATAAAAAAAATATATAATATACATGGATAATGTGAATGCATAAAACTAATGTGATGCTCGACGCTTTATACTGCTTAAAAAATGTAATATATACTGTAGTTCTGTGATCCGGTACTGTAGGAAACTGTATATTTAAATTCGAATCTGATTGAATTCGAAAAACAATTCTGAGGAAAGGACGAAAAATATCGTGGAAATACTTTGTGTGGCCTTAAAGTAGATAGATAACTTCAATTTAGAAATTGAAAATGAAAATAGTTGCTCGCGTTGTTCTGGATAGTCTTACGAGGATAAAGGATAAACTAGAAAAATAATTCGTAGAATTATTTTGACAATATTTATTATTTTTATATATATATATATATAAAATAGCTGTTGATTTAACTCGGAGGTTGAAACCTTTAGGCTGTTTGATTTTAGTTTCTGGTTTTTGTTTTGGTTCTAAAAAAATAAAAATAAATGAAGAAAAACGTTTCCAAGGCGTTGCGCGCTGATGCGTTTGATGTTATATCAAAAACGAGTATAAAAAAAAAAACAGAATATTTAAATTTGTTTAATAAATTCTATAAATTACAAGAAAATATACGTATTTACTAGTGCAAAATCAGTTTCTATATTTTGTATAATGTGCAATGTCCAGATACGATTTTATAAAGAAATGTAGAGATTTTGAAATAAATAAATCAAAGGTTTCGAGTATTAAAGTTCAGTTCTTAATTTTGACCCCAACTTCTGTCTTAACTTAAATACTTAATAAATACATTCCAAGAAAAGTATGTTTTAGTATTTAAGCATATTATTATTTATTTATACACATATACGTTATCGGCAAATACTTAAATCAAGAAATTGACATCAGTCAATTAATAACACTATACTGTACCTACGCCCTATATAATATTGAAAATAAAATAACATTAATGTAAGTTATTTTCTGGTAATAATATATTTAGTTATATTTCCTAAATAATGACAATAATTCCGTCTTTTTTTCAGCCATAAGTAATTAATAAAAATATACGATTTCTAAATCAATTATTTATTATTTATTTTAAATTATCAACATTGTCTACCGGTAAAGCCATTAAAGTAATTTCCTAGTCTAATGGATTAACAAAATATTTGATTCTTACAAAATAGCCTATATTATTATTTGATAATGCCTAAATTCATTGGTGATATCGTCTACCATTTTTATTGATGTTAGACATTTATACTTTTGGCTGAGTATATTTACGTAATTCCCAAACAATTTATGTTATTGAAGGTAAGATATATTATTTTTATATAATACATATTATATATTATATTAAATTGGATTTTTTACCATTATAATCTATATTCTTCAACTTATATTAATACATTTAAAGTATAATATAAACAATCAAATCATATTGTTTGATTTAAATTATTAATCAAATATATAATTTTATTTTACAAAATATACTACACGATAATATTGCTCGTGTATAGTTAATATATTTCGCTAAGTTTCAATGGTCCCTTATGTGTGCTTATATTAACATTAGGTATTGTTAATTTATTATTTCGTTTAATTATTACCTAAATAGTTTTATTATTATGTGTTATAATGTATTAAACTCAATAATATTTTATATTATTTTAAGTTTTCATATTTTTGTTTTTGTTTTTTTTTACAAAACAAATACTAATAACTTTTTTTTGAGTGTAGAAACTATTATCCGGAAATAACACTTTTAATTATTATCAGTGATAATCGATTAACATATCGATATACATAATCAATGTCATTATCGTTGAAATTAATTAATTTATGCGTATTCTTACTTTTTATAAAATTACACATTAATTTCACTATCGCATTCCCCCAAAATAGAATACCACCAAGTTAAATGGTATGCAATTGTAAAAATATAGTCTACATAAAAAAAAAATAATAATAATTTTATCATAGCGTACTTATATCAAATAAAAACCAATTATATTACTCAACAAAAACATTTATTTAATAGAACTTATTATATCAAACATTTAATAAACGAACCAATGAAATACTTTAGCAATCATGTGCATAGAATAGATAATTTTTAACAATAATCAGCTAATATAATTAGTATATTTTTGTTTTGTGCATCAGAGGTGTAAAGTTTACTATAATAAAACAGATATATATATATATTTTTTTTATTGTTTGCCTGTTATATTATAATTTATAACAAACATTACACTTCTAATGCATAAAACAAAAATATACCTACTAATTATATTAGCTAATTATTGTTAAAATAATGTATTCTATATGCACATGGTCGCCAGAGTATTTCATTGGTTCGTTTGTTAAATAAATTAAATTAAGTATTTAACAACGCGAAAAGCTTAAACTATGAGCCGCAACAAAACATAATATGCGTCTGAAAAATCTTTTCATGCGCTTACATAGTAATCGGCGTTTTGGTTTTTCTTTTCCATCGGCTAAACGATCACTTTCAACTTTTAGGTCTTCCTGCACACACGCTTCTTCGTTTGTTGCCTTTCCAGCGGCTAAACTATCATCTATAACTCTTGCACACGTGCTTTTCCGGTCGCTATTACTGAAGAATATGTTGACTTTGTTGCGAATTCATAATTCGCGAATGCCATGTTTTACAAGGATTTGGCCTTCCTGATGGAACTCGGTTTTTTAACTACGAATTTGTGTTTCAACGTTATATTCAGACAAGAGATATATTTTTTGTTGAGTTGTCTTAAACTATTTACATTATAATATTTGAGACATATTCTATTTATTATATACTGCAGATGAGATTTATATTATGGTACCTATAACGTTCAGAGCAGTAATGACGAAATATTTGTCTGGCAGAGATTAATAAATATATTCTAACACCGGGAAATCGTTTTCTTTACGATAAAATTGCATCTATTGTTTTTATGGTGTGAATAAATTTATATATAAATAAGAAAAAAAATAATTAATAATAACTCTTTGAAATCACGAATTTTGTAAATAAATAAATAATTTACATGTATCAAGTCGACTTTAAAAATTAAAAAAAAAAAAATACAATTCTGAAGTAGAGTTTAGTAGGTACTTAAAATATTCAACACGTGGATACTGAACAGCAAGATACAATTTGTTAGAAGTGATTTGTGGACGAAACGGAAAAATAATCGGTAGGTTATGTCATTTGGCAAGTATAATGATATAAAGTATATATGTTAGGTTAGGTATACAATTATCGGTTTGATACTAACTACATAATACTATACAAGTGTTTAATATTATGTAATAGCGATTTCTTGCACACAACTGAGGGCGGTTCATGATTAAAAATTTTACCTTATCCAGTGGTTCAGAAACAGCTAAAATTATGGTTTGGCCCGTCATTGCAGGGAATTATAACGGAAATTGGTACTCTGGTTGGTTCTCGAGCAGTTGATAAAAAAAAAAAAAAATAATAATAATGCGAAATACACGGTCTGTACACAGCACAAAGGCGAAAACGGTAAAAACACTCGACGGTATACACATAATATTATATAGGTACGTATACTATCTCTACATCGGGTTGTCTAAATTTGTTTGTACATAGTAAATATAAAAAGTAATAACATAATATTGTTGGGATGGAGTTGAACGAGTGAAGTGGTTAATATCCTTATATAATACAGGAACACACAGACGTTTTCGATAAAGTTATCATGAATATTATATCATACGCACGAATAATGAAGTTTCTATTTTTGTGGCGTATCGAGTTTTAGAGCACGGCGTTTACAATACAATATAAAGTTTATGGCGTTTGAGTGCAAAAAAAAAAAAAAAAAAATAGATAGGGGAAAAAGCGAGGTCTTAAAATCTGCCGACGTCTGGGGGTTCCAAGCACACACCAAGACCGACCGAGTGCCGGATATACGCACATGCACGTAGTATTAAAGCGAATTTTCGAGTAAAAAAAAAAAAAAAAAAAACACACACAGGCGAACCAAAAATCCTTTAATCCCGACGACGTCGTCGCCGAGTTAATCCTGGAGCACGCCAATTTGTGAAATCAAAACAAGAGATAACAGCGTAACGAGAGATGTGCAAACACTAGAAAAAACACACACACCCACCCATATACGGTTATACGTATAAACGTTCGGGTGCGTTTATGCTGTGTAACAATTCGTTTTCCTATCGCAACAATCTTGTCATACATCCGCACAACACACCCTCACTTTAAGCAAACACAACTCTACCACCGCCGGGCCGTATAGCGTATACGATACGTGTAGTTCGAGTGATCCAAAACAGACGATCACGATGGTTTACACGGGCTCAAAGTTTCTAACCGGGTACACGGTACACGTATATTATATTATTATATATTGCTATAGACGATAAGTATTTTTATTTTTTTTTTTTTTTTACTGAAATTATCACTTTCATAATCTTCAAATGTTTATTATGTTCTAATCTGTTTTATCGTTTAAAGTGCGTACGTACCTATTATAACGATTTCAAGTCCAACCAAGTCGTAATACAACGACCTGCGCGTCTTATTCGTATAAAAATGACGTTTATAATTATTATTATATTATAAAATACTGTTGGCCGATAATAATATTTATATTATAGTATAAACCTTTTATTCATTACAAGGTATTATGTCTTATCGGTGCATACATCGATATTCGACGACCATAAAACATTGTTCAGTATTATGGATTCTTAATATAATATATTTAGATAGTTTAAAGATTTTTTTGATATTTTAACGGTTTACTTTTAAAACAATTGCTAACACTTGTACACGTTTCGCGTACAAAATGAAGATAAAACTTCTGTTTAAAATATCATTATTTTCGACTTATGTACTCGTATACGAAATGTCTATGGTTTTCTAATATTTACTAGTTGTCACCCGCGTGCTCCGTGCCCTCCCCTTATGGATAGTAATTTGCAAATTGTGGTTATTTTTTTGTCTTATATAGTTATTTCGATCATAAAGTACCTGTATACCTTGTACGTAAAATAATAATAATTTAAAGTGTTTTTAAATTCTCATAAATATACAATGTCATATAGATAATGAAAACAATTTTTTTCTCACGTTAGTATCATTATTCTTAAAATAATATAAAAACATATTATATAATAATATTGAACGTCATTAAATGAATAACAATCAGAATAATTATTAAACAATAATATTGGGCGTGGCATTTTGTGGGTCTTCGCGTCATACAGTCAACCAGCGCACTACTGATTTATACTATACTACTTTTCTATTGGTTATTGTTATTATCGATGCGTTTTAATCTATCTTAACTATACTTAAGTGTTTGGATTAAGTACGTCAGTCGTAGATCGAACGCTGCAGTGATCTATACTTCAAACCCCGCAAGACCGCAAGCACCGAGCCGTTGTCAGTTGTCACATCTCATGTACGTCGACAATAATAATTGATTCATCGTCGATTCTATATACACATTCTGAGGTTAGTCGTAGGCCATTGCTTAACTATACGTTTTAAACAATTATTTTAGTATATTATAATGTATAATACATAACATACAATACGTTGAAATTTGAATTTTACAAGAGAGACACAAACCTTATTTTGTGTGACTTATTGTTCCCTTTTTGAAATAAATGATATAAAGATACACTATAGCAGGGGTGGCAAAACCGCGTCATAGACTTTTGCGGCTCTTTAATCGTATCGTAACATTTTTACAAAAATTTTTTTTTTATATGAGTATGTATTTTAATATAATAATATGACCTTTATATATATATTGGCTCTTTCATATTTATTAATATATTGGTGGCTCGAGAGTCTCTTCTCGCTGGCCACCCCTGCACTATAGGAACACGTGTACTCTCAGTAACTCGAATTTCACCGGGGGAAAAAAAATCAACTTAAAATATTTCGAGTTGTCAACAAATTTATTTAAAATAAAAATAATAATAAAACTTCTAACTAATTTAGGAGTTAACATTAAGAAATTAAAAAATATACATAGGTACCTACCTAAATATAATTTTTAAAAATTGGTTTAATGGTTATTGTTTCTTTTTATTTAAATTATTTAAAACATTGTTCTCTATTCTATTTTTTAAATAATCGAGTGGTTTAAATAAATCTTTCATACCTTCATTGGCTTCAATATATTTAAGTAATTTTTCTAAAGCAAGTATCGCTTTTTTACTCGTGATAGTACAGCTGGTTCTATTTGTGGGTCTTAGACTTTTTTTTTATCAATGCTTAATAGTATATCAGAGACGATATCGTCTTATATATGTCATATAGTACTACATATTGTATTTAGTTCTAAATTTGGATAAGAAAATTTGAGATATCAAAATATTGTTTCATACATTTTTGAGTTTACAAGATTATTTAAACATTAAGTGTTATTTTTATTTGAATGGGAATTGTATTTATTCGAGAGATCGAGAACTTCGAGTAACCGAGAGTCGATAGTATTATATTTCGTTTTCACACCAAGTAGCATGTTTTGATACAAATAAAATATTTCTGTAAAAATTTGAACAAAATATTGGACATATTCTCTAACAAAAGTGATGGTACTAAAACCTCCAGTAAACTGTCAGGTAAAACAATTTGGTGATGATAAGTTGAACGGTGTGGATTTTTATAAATAAAAAATTGGGACTTGCTTTTATAGTAATACTATATTAGATTATTTCGTATTGAAACTTGCTTAATATATTAAATGTATGTTATAGATTTTCAGGCTCAGTTATAGTACTTACAAATTTATGTGAAAAAATATAAAGCTGATATAATTTAATTTACTCATTATTTAAGGTACGCCTTATATTAATATACATATTGTTTGTTTTTCAAATTAACAGTCGTGCACGCTTATGTCAGTTATCACGAGTACGTCGATTACAGACGATGAATATTAACTTGTCGTGCTGCTTCTTCATATATATGTATTATATATAATATTACACATTTTTCACAATTCGTATAAAGATTTTTTTTTTTGAAATTCGTTTTTTTTTTAATATATATTTTAGTTATTGGAAAAGAACACCACATGTTCAGTGTATGTCTGATTCTGATCGTAAAAAGTCCAGGAATTCAAATTATTTTACAAAATATATATTTTTCAACCACAAACGATTTACACGATTGCTGTTCAAAGGACGTGTGACGTACACAATTATATATAGTCGTTTTTTTTTCCTCAGACAATTTCCTTCTATACCATTAGGGTATACGATTAATAATTTCAACCGATTTCGTCGTGGTAGCCGTTATTATAATATAGAAAATTTAGTATACTATTCTTATATTTATAATTATTTGTTTAAGAATCACCATTAATATAAAAAAACAATTATACGTTAAAAAAAAAAAATAGTAGCGACTAATCTAAATTACTTTAACGTCCTGGTAATAACTAACCAAAGAAGTGCGCAGTAGTTCGCTAATACAATATAATTTATTTAATGTTTTCGGAGGGCATCAATAAAAACATTAATGGTCTGAGTCGGCATTATTATCCACACGGAACACCGTAAAGCCGAAATAAGTCCCAAACTATATTATGATAGTTTTATTGAAAATCACCGGGCATAAAACTTACGACGCTTGTTATGCGCGCGGCACACTTTAGATGCGTTTTTAATCGCGATTGAAGACGAAAAATAATTTAAACGATCCTAATATAATATATGAATACATATAATATGTATGATATAATATTATAATATTATACTATACGTCACGAACAGACTATATTCATTTATATAGAAATCCACATTGATTGATAATATACTCAAGAGTGTACAATAATATGTGTAGATATATTTATTATATTTTATTATATTTAAGTATAAATATAATATTATCGTAAATGTATATTATTTAAAGTAAACCCATTATCGTAAGTGATTTTTAACGTATAATAATTGTGAGTTGAGTGTGTATTTGTCAGGCATAATGCGCGAAGGTCGCAATTTATTGTAAAAAAATAAAACATTTTTAAACACTTTACAGCATTTGAAACCACAAATTTCGATTTTCGTAAAATCGTATTCGATTATTGATAAGATTTGTTGTTGAGTCAGATGCAAGTGGATTGTATTAGACAACGTTAATCGTTGTGATAATTTTCCATACTATTATTACTGCTCTCTTTGGTTTACCATAATATAGAAAAACCTTTGGTTATAATATTACTCTTTTCCGAATTTCCAATACAATAATATTAACTATATTTCAATCGAAATACAATATTCACAGTATATTTTAATGAACGCAATATTATACTGTTTACTAAAAATTACTCTAAATTGGTATTATATAGTTTAAATGGCATTGTATTGTACATTTGTACCTAATACAATCATTATAGCATTCTTTTAATAGCTTCGGTTAATTCACTTAACTGATTTTTATAGATTTTATGTGATATTATAATTATTTATTGTAGTACTTACTACTTATATTCATAATTGATCGAATTAATGTAATGTTGACGTGATTCTTGAAGTGTGAACGCTATACCTACGCTTTATAACTATACAAATAATATGTAACAAAAATAATTATTACTTAAGATTTTGATACTTACTGGTATAGTAACAAGACGATACTTGAAGTTCTTTTTATAATCACTCACAGTTCACATAATAGAAGTTGTTGGAGTGCTTTGTAATTTTTAACGTACATTTTATGGCTTAAAAAGTGAGCTCAATATGTCAGACGACACTGAGATTAAACTTATTTTTTGGTTTAAATTGATATATTATACTTTTAAATATATTTTAGATGATAAATACAATATAAATCCAAACATTTTTTATCGATTAAATTATTATTATTATTATTTTATATAGTTACAATATAATTCTAAAGCTAAAAAGCTTAATATTATAATAATTAATGCATTTATATATATATTATTAAATATGCATATAGATATAATGTAATATACATAATAATTTTATGATATTATACTGTGATTTTTACATTGGTTAAATTTTTTTAGTACATTTCAATTATATAATATTTACTGGGAAATTTTTTGGTACAATTTCAGAAGCATTTAAAGTAGATTTCTGGGGAAACATTATTATACTATAAGCTTATATTGTGCTTTTGGTAGTTGAATTCTTTTTCTTTCAACCTTTTTCCATATCCCACTTTTTGCTAACATTAAAAATACCTCTTTACATATCAGTTATTTCTATTTTAAACTAAAATTTAAAAATTATTCGTTTGGAATTTTCTTTTGTGACATAACCTACTTAATAGTTAATACTGCCTTCTTGGTCGCATCAAAGTTAAAATATTCAACCAAAAACTTCAAAAAGAAACGATTACGAATATTGGGTTTCAATACTATCAGTATAATAGTGTCTGCTGTTTTGTCGAAAAATGAAAAAAAAATGAGAATAAGTGACCTTGTTATTTTGTTCTGTAATTTATCTGACGGAATTATTTGTGTTAACATGAAAATCAGTTGTCATACCGAGAAAAAGACCACAAAGGGTAGTCTACCTGCAAGTAAAATTTACATATAGTTTAATCGAAACTAAAGTACACTAATGTTTGCGTTTTCTAAACTAATGTAAGTAGTCAATTTAAAGTTTATCAATAAATTAAATGTAGTTCATCGAAACATTCAATCGCGTAATGTCAAAAACTCTATTCGCTGTACTTTGATAATTGATAGTTTCTGTTTTTGGAATTTGATTGTAAATGCTTCATTAAATTCGGTTATGTACGTTCTTGTGTCAAACACTAATACTGGATTGCTTATCAAATGATGTTACAAATATTGTGCAAGTGCACTTCAATCTATAAGAAATACCTATACGTATAACGCAGGTAGCGTTACCTATATTACTTCTAACTTCATTATACAGCGCTCTCAAATGTACAGTATACTGTCATTTATAACTTATAAGTATTAAATACTTTGAACACAATATTAACAACTCGTTCAAAATTCGAAGTAATCGATTTAAATTATCCCTTGTTGTAATACACATACTATCAATACATTTTTGAGTTGACAGTGTCACCTACAAATTACAAGTTTAAACTTTTAACCGCTTCATTTACGCCTTCTTTAAATCAAACTTCACGAATTCGATAATTTCACATTGGCGTCATGGTAACAACGATAATGACTAACGAAAGAGTTTACCAAACTATGGACGGCAACCCTTTTATTAAAAATAAACACAAATTAAATATAATTAACCGGACTCAAACTTTAAATTACATGAGCACTATTGCTTTATATATACACTCGCGATCTTGCGGAGCACACATTCACACAACGGCTGCAGAGAGACACTTATTTCATCTTGTCGTCTCGGCGTCGCGGCGATTTATGATAAAAAAAAAAAACTATTTTTTAGTCACGGCATATTCATTTCATATTTTTTAACTTATACGAATACTAATTAGAATGATCATGCTTAAAAAATTAAAATTAGTTCTCACTATAATATACCTTCATGAGTTATTAAATATTTGTAAGCTACTGCATAAAATATATTATATTTATTTAGTCTCCGACACTTGAAAAATAACACGATGAGTCAATTTTAAAAATTTATAATTACGTATTATAAGTCTACTACTTCAAATGTCACCAGATCCGATGTACACATGAAATAATTGTACGTGGATTTGAAAAATAATATAATTATATATAACGCTAGCCTTTCTAGACCTAACTCGATCTTTCAGACAGGCCTGTAATTATGGCTTTAAACTCAAACTGTGATCACTAGAACTCCAAAATTACTTAAAAAAAATGTTGAAATAGTTATTTCTATTTAAAATTATAATCAACAATTTGGAGTTTCTCGCATTGTACTGTAATTGAATTATATTTTTATGATATTATAAAACCAGGAAATGTATTTTAAAGATTAAACACGTGTTACTCTATCTATTATGCTAAAAAACTCAAAGAGGTAGGTTGTTTATTATATAAACCTAGTTATTGCACTGAGTATATTATGAATATATAACATTTACGATTTTCTGATTATGTTTTATACATTTATGTTATGACGGCATAATGTATAGGCAAATCATATACAATTAATACACACATTTTATTCTATGTTACTTTTATTTAATATAATATTCAATTGTGTAATATTATTAAATTAATTTACAAAACAAACTGTTATTGTTATTTTATAAAATATGGTATGAAAAATCTAAGAACTTGGGTCATTCTTAGAAATTTGGTTTTTTTTTTTTTTGGTTTATGGAAATTCATATTTCATGTTTGACATAAATTCAAATATAACTGTACAGTGACGCAATATTGTATAAATAAAAATTGAAATATAATATTTCCATTATTTATAAGAAGGACCCGTAAAATTTATAAAATAAAATGTGTATAATACCTACTTGAAACATTTCAAAATAAAATATATCATCCAGGATCCATCATATTATCAAAATTATTATTTTAATACAATTCTATGATAATTTATTGTAAGTATCAATATAAGCCTATATTGATATTTACAATAAATGCTAATACACAGAAAAAAATTTGATGTATTTAAAATATTTATTAACGCATTCAAATTAAAATCACAGAAAACAACAATTCTATTATACGGAAAGTTTAAAACACAAATAGGTTAATTGATAAAACTTGAAAAATAATGTTTTATTTACGAAAGTTATTTACCCCATATCGCTCATAAATTATTGACGTAGAAGCAGAACCTGTTGAAATCCAAACAAAGCAAAAAAAAAAAAATTGTACGATCTACGATATTATAAGGCGGTTAATTTATAAAGACTTTAGCAACTTTTTTTGAATTCCAATTAATAATTTTGAATTTACATTTTTCGAATATCCCAATCAAGAAATTCAAGTTTAAAATGTCATAAAAAAAAAAAATAAAAAAAAATAAGGATGTCGTAAATTTATAAGTTGTTAAAACTTTTTACTCTAGGACGTGATTTATTCTCCAATAAATAAGATACACTTAGGATTGTGTTTTTAAAACGAAAAATAAATCGTTTTCAAATTAAAAATAATATATTACAATACAAAAATATTATATCTATAATCTATACTATAGATTTATGCAAATTACTATATAACTCTCAAGTGGCTTACTCTCCACACAATTATTACAAAGCGTGTTGGGACTTTAAAATATTATTTTAGTATTTTATTAAATAATTTATGATGCTTTATTGGCTATTTAATTTCGTTATTTATTACTTATTATTACAACATACCGTTGATAATTATAAATTATTATTATTATTAATTTTGTTATTACCATTGTTTTACCTATTTATTTTTTTTATAGATTGCGTCCAATAATAAATTATGTAATACGTGAATGATTAAAAATGGACAAAATATAATATTATTGTGTATGCGTATTGTTTGGTGGGGTTTTTTTTTTTAAATTTATGGACAGCAATAGAATACATATTATTATATATTGTGTGGTTATAATATATTATGTTCCTTTTGATTATTAATTAACGGTTATGCGTAAATTAATATTGAAGTGTATTTTTGTTTTATTTTTAAGACATAATAATTATCATTAAATGTTGGTATTTCATTATTCTATTTATAATAATAATAGACTTTTAAATTTTTATAGTTAACAATAAGTTTACAAATAGTTTGACGTCTAGATGTTATAGTAATATAACAACAAAAAAAAAAGAAATTCTTATGGTTTGAATTTGTATCTTTACAAAGTACTTTAAACTACGAATTACTACTTACTTTTAAATGAATAAATGATTATTACTTCTATCGAAATTGTATTGTTATATTTATTTTTTATTTGAATCGGTCTTTATTAGAAATCTTGAAACTTATTTTTCAATAGCTATGATTTATTTGAGTATATTATTAGTTACATAGATAACTCCAGTAGAAGTAACTACTGTTATCTGTATAAGCATGAATTTATTATATTATTTTTGGTCATAACCAAATTCCAAAACTATTATTGGCATCTTGCTGTTGAACCTTGTGGTTGTTCAAATTTCAACGTTAGTTTTTTTAAGAGTTTTTCTTTTTAAAATTAATATGTATGAATGGTAGATTAAAGAAACAATTTCTTTCAAAAAGTTACTCTAAGAGTTATATTATAAAATCTTACAATAATTAAAAAATATAATGCATTGTTAATAAAATTATTCAGATTTTAGTTTTTTAATATTTCGACATTGTTGAATGTGGTCATATAAAACATAAATCAACTATATATTATAGACCTTTATACAACTAATTTTAAAAACCAGATAAAAAATTAAACATAATTTTATTTTTGTACTTAATACCGATTTTTAAATATGAGTATAAAACATTATAATATTTAATTGTATAGGTAGGTAGTTATTTTCAGTACTAAAAAAAAATATATATATATATATTGTTGACTTAACTTTAACAAAGTTATGCAGAAGAAAAAGATTTAAGCAAAGAAGGTATGTAAAAGTATTATCATTTTATAGAAAACAAGAATGTTATTCATGGCATTATAATTATAAAAATGCACTATTTCTTTTCATTTGTATTTATCATTTAAATACTTCGTTCATGTGTTTTATTTTTATAAATTACTATAATAACTTTTTTGTTATAATTTAATATGTGAGCCAACATACTTTTTATAATTGATACACATATTTAATGAAATTAATAATTATTTATTATATAAGTCTTTAAAAGTTCAACTCAAAGGCATTATCATTCCTCTAACATAATACCTAAATATTGTATTCGTTAATATATTATAAATACAAGATGAAATTTTGAATTGGAAAAAATAATGTTTGAAAAAAACAATTGTCAATAAAGCACGCAGTTTGATACTTAATATTCAAAAATAAAGTATTACAGTAGAATTGATATACAGGTTATCAAACTCTAAAATATCGGTTTAAATAATTCTTTTTGATCCGATTTATTTCTTGATACAACTTGTTATTCTTGTAAAAGTATAATTTTTAAAAAAAAATTCTCATGATGGTATATTAAAGTTCTTTTAACGATTAAACAATGAATTTTCGTTTATCTGGAAATCGTTCGGATAACATTTGGGAAGCTATTCGTAAAACGTATTATACTAACACAATGTTTTTAAATAAATATAAACTCCCGCGAATCGATTGGTTGGTAGGTACACACAAATGAGTGTTATGAGTGTATTCAATAATTTTTAGTGATGTAAAAATTTGAAATTTTATATTTTGATATTTCTTTTGAATTACGCGTGAAGTGAATCGTTGAACGGTTACACATCACGGCAGTCAAAATGAAATGATTCATCAATCCCGGAGTACGACTTTAGACTTACTCAAATGCACAAATAATATACTACGTAACTGAGCCCTGAGCTGCACCGTTTATGTTTATGATATTATTATTTTTTTTTCATACATTTGTGTTTGCGTATTATATAAGCCTTGAAATCTACGTTTTCGATCTTATCTCCGTAAGTTACGATGCGGTGGGGTCGGCGGTCGCGGAGTGCACGGCACTAGAATTTTACATTTTCGAGTGTTCCCCCACCACACTCGTGCGGTGCACCTCGATAATAATGCCGCCAACTCAACGTTAGTCTTATATATATATGTATGTATATAAAAAACATTAAAAACAATTAACGTGCCTCGAAACCTAGAGAGTCATCGCTGGTGGCGGGTTGAGGTCGCGTACCCTTCAATTTTGTACGCATGTATTTTACAATAGGTCACGAGGGGTTCTTATTATTATATTAGGGCACGTGTAACACAATATTTCGTAATATAATATTTATATAATATACGGGAAATAACAGAAATAACAGAAATTACTGATAAATATAATAATTGGTTATGAATGAATATATATTTTTTTTTTTTATCAATATTTTATTTTATCTAATATACTATACATTATATACATTATAGTATAGTCATTAATATTTATGTTTAAAAAATAAATTTTTAGATTTTATTGTTTACAATAAGTTTTTTTTTTTAATAGTAAATTATAATCATATTATATTATAATAGCAAGTGACCAATTACAACAAAGTGTTTTGTGTTGATTTATTATGGAACCAAGATATTTAAATTGTTTGCCGCAAAGCTGTGAGGGGTATCGTAAGTGTTGGTAAGCGAAGCTGCGCCTTGGTTGGCAATAACGATAACGATTTTAGCAACACGAGAATTAATATTTTATTTCATTCTAATCGTAAAACATATTTAGGTTTCAGCTTACTACGCACGACTAAATGTCTTGTATTGTAATTAATATAAATAATATGGTTTATATTTAAATAAATAAATACATTTACTTATTATATATTGTAAAAGTGACGAAAAATTGCTACGAATTATAGTGACAAAAGAAAAGTTAGATAAAAAAATTAGAATACGAGTACCCGCGATACTAGATATTTCATATTTTTTATCGATCGCAATGATAAATTATTAATTTATAGTATTATATAAATTTATATTATGCTTTCACTGTTTTAGTAACTATAAATCGACATAATATTTAACAATTACCAAAATAATTGCAAGTCGGCACTAAAATTAAAATTAAAATTGTTAGGTCGCATGCGATATTGATATGTGTACTACTTATATGTAGACCATGGTTGTATTTAATATTGACGTGACGGCATCCCATTCAAAAATATTATAATATGACCGGACTAAAACAATGTTTCCTCTCCAAATTGTATCTTATACTATAAACCTGCATTGGAAAATGTAGTCGTATCGTTATGGTGCATAGTTACTGCAGTCTTTGAATCGATGCTTTGTTCATTTCAATCATTTTTAATCCGGTCGTTTACTGGCCTGTAGAGTGGGTCCTCAAACTCTCTACACATGTAACGTTCGTAATAATTAGCCGAAGAAGTGTTTACGTAATATATTTTATCTAAAACTCAGTTCATTTAAATATAATTTTACGACTCGTTTACTATTCTATAATAGTTACACTTTTTTTAAACATAGTTTCCACATATTTTTAAACACTACAATTTATTAATAATAACAATAATAGTTGATAATACAGAATATGTTTAATCTTTTAGATTTGAACTTAAAAACACGTTGATAAAAAATAAATTAAAAAGATTTGCCGAAAAATCGAGTTCAGTACGTGTTAAATAAATTATATCGTAGTAAATATATTACGTCCGATTTTTAACCATTAAAATCCAACTCGCATAATAATCTCTTTCACATTTCACAAGACTCAGGACTTTCTGTTTTAACGTATTTCAGTGTATATTAAAAAAGGCCTAATCTTTGATTTATTGACAATTTGGTTATAAAATACTGTTCATAACTGATCTTGCGTTTACAGCAATTGTTAGTATTCCAAAAACGATTATTTCTATTTATTTGAAATAATTTAAATTAGGTACACAACGTTTTACTGTTTGTTTATTGTTGATCGTCCATCACTGCTTCTAATCCATTCTAAGTTCTAACCTTTAGATACTCTCAAATACAAATAAGGTATTTTACCTATTATTGTTATTGTAGCGCGCTATATAGGTACTGTCATTGAATGGATCGATTTTTGCTTATAGTTGAAATCAATTTACGATTAAAAATATCGAGTTACTCTTTTTGTTAAATAATTCTCGAAAAAATATTCCAAGTGTTTTAAAAATTTTAAATGAGCACGATTCGTCAATCAAAAAATTAAAGTTCGTCAATAAACTCACCACGATCACATCTGAAACGGTCCTTATCTCAGGTCCCTTGTACTGCTATAACATGTAATACGGCCCAAAGTGACGTTTATCGTTCGCTCCAATAAAACGATAACACTACTCATATCAGTGGATATAATTCTAAGTATTGTTACTTCCTCTGCACACCGGATGCCGCCACAATTTGTCTTCGCGTTTCCTATGACATACGATACGTGATAAACGATATTCATCACACTGATGTCATTTTATACGGAACACTATTAATAATATTATATTAATTAACTCGCCCTATATTTCAGGTATATATATATCGACATTCGACGTGGTCCGTACCAATCGCAAGCACAAAGCACAAGCATTGCAGTGGACGACTGCGGTCACCCTTTTTCATCGACCGCCTCTTTGGGACACAAATAGCGCGTTACTCCCTCGCCCCTTCCACCCTATCCGTTTACGAGAGGGGTGGAACGAAGGCCGAGCTGGTTATTATGGGGCGAACGACCGAGAAAAGGCCACGACCAGGTCCGTGACGACGACGACCACCGGCGACCATTACGAGTGACGGTGTGTAATTAGAATATTAGTATTTCGACCTAATGAAATCTCGACTCAGTAGGTATATAATATTATATACACTCGATTTTGAGATTTGGCTTCAGTGTTTTACCCTCCCCTCTCACGCGACACTGATCTTGGCGGTCGACGACAGACCACGATCGGAGTCAACCCAGTCCGCGGAAACATAATACTACTATACTACTACGTGTAATACGTTTATGCACACTGATTGTGTGTTTCATACATATTACTGCTGGCCATATTGTAATACTATCGTTAGGTACTCGATTAATCATATAGATCAGCGGTTCTCAACCGCCGTTTGTAGATCACGAACCCCTGATGAAACGTTTTTAGATATCACAGACCCCCTTACCAATTTTTTCGAATACCTTTTTTTTACATCTCATATTATCATACCTAGCCAAAATTATAATAATTATTTGATATTCCAAACTACATAAGTAAACATATAGGTAACAAAACATATTATACATTTATAATTATATCTTGTCACACGTTTTGACGTATGTTATGTGTTAAGGTTGTCGCAGACCTACCAGTGAGCCGCGGACCATAAGTTAAAAACCACTGATATGGATTATATATCACACCTCCTGTGCGTATAATATGTATTCAAGTCATATTCGTTTATGACTTTGTGCGCGAACGATTCGTCACAATCGTAAAAGTACTATAAGCGCGTAAATTAGTTTCCACTTTAAAACAATTAACAGTTTTTTTTACGAAGGCGGACAGACGTTTGAAGTTTAAGACTTAGAAAATACTGTCATCAAAATATTAAACGTCTATTACCCGAGCAACCGTAGTATAAAACTCGACAGGAGAGTCATCGGTTCCGCGACCGAATTTAATATTGATATGTAATATTATGTATAACCTTTGAAATGTTCGTCCTCAATAGCAGTTTTACCAACAGTGATCGTATACGCCTGTATAATATGTTTTAGCGTTTTAACTCGATTTACAATCTACGAATAAATCTGTTAAATTTGGTATATGCGTTTCATTTTCACTGTGTGCTCTGCAGTAGTACAAGACGCGCGCAGAAGTATATTGTCACGCCTACAACTTGCAACCGTGTCGTACACATAGCTACCCATTATTTATAAGTTATAACCAACAATAGTTTCCAGGATTCCAATTCAAAGTCCTACGCACCGACACAAAAGAGTCTTCGACGATCCTCTCCGTTTCGATTTAAGAATGTCCACTATTATCGGCTTTGCAACACTTCACTATTATACTAACAGTACTATTGCGCTTCAATAACCATCGTGGATCAATGATCTAGCAAAATAACCGATTCATTTTTCCGCTGAATTTTTATCCGCAAATACCTACTCCAGTCGGTACAAATATAAAAGTATGAACCGTGTCGTTTTGACCTATTTATCTAATAATAATAATAATAATAATAATAAAACGTATAAATAATTATCAATTATATCATATTATGTAGTATCTGTAACAACCACACGTCGAAGTCCTTCCATCATTGACAGCTTTACTGATCGTATTAATTAATGTACATATTATTCTACTATTGATTATGTTTATTGATCGAATACTTATGTACCATATATAATACGGTTTAGATAAAAATTATGTTATAAATACATTGTATGCATGCATACAAATGATAACACAATACGACTTACTGTGGTGCGAGTAGCGGAAAGGAATGTAATTTTGTTAAACGTATTTTTTTTTATTTTTTGTCTTCGCACTTCTGCGTAATAAACAAGTGTCAGCTGTAAATTCGACTTCACTAGGGTTATTTTGTCGTCATGTCCAAGGGGATGTTCTGACGAGGAGGTTTTTTTAAAATATTTTTTTCATAAAATAAAACACACACACTAAAACTCTAAAACGTTTTGTTCAAATCAAAATATCAATTAATTTCACTCGCTTTATGTTATTTTTATTTGTGAACGACACGATAAAATTTAATAATGATGATTCGGTCGTCCAGTGTTAATTAATTTTAGTGAAAAAATCATCAAGTAACGGGAGGGCGGCTATAGTGATTTTGTTACGTTTAAAAGAAACACTTTTCACGCGCTCGGTGTCCATACATACATATATATATATATATATTATACATATATTAATTAATAGTTTTTTTCACTCTTTTTTTTATTAGTATTTTACATTTTATATAATATACTGATCCAATTATCCTTTTTTTTATTGCAACATCCTTTCGACATATGTATAATAATTGTATACACGAGTGTCATTTATGCAGAGTGCATATATGTATACATTATAGATGTAACGTATACACTCGACATTTTTTTCGTGCATTAATATATGGTTCTTTTTTTTTTTTTTTGTTAAATTTATATTTTACGAACGTAAAAATGTAATTATCTAATTAGTGGACGAAATAGTCTATGTGGTGAAACGAATGACGTAGCGAATCTTAATTAATCATTGTTCATAAAAAATATATATATATATTATTTAGAAACAACCATCGTACACTCGTACCTTCATATTACCCTTGATATATACATAATCCAATACGTATATATTTATATAAATTCATTTTTGGAGCCGTATTATTGTGTTTTATTTTCTAATATAATGTGTGATACATTGATACACCGTCATAAGTATTTATATTTATTTTTGTATTTGATAAACAATAATATTATGGGAAACGGTTTGTGGACGCAATCGGAGTTTATAATACGACTTTTATGAGCCATAAAAGGAGCATATAATATTATTATGGTCTTATTACAAAAAATAATTGTACTGAGAGGTATTCAATTATTAGTTTTATTTGTAAATGCAATGAGTACACTGCCTACGTACTTCTAACAACAATGTTTTAATATAATTGTCAATGATTGATTGACGATAGTAACTTTTTATTATTTCGAATTCAACAATTTATATATTATTAACAGTTGAATAATGGCATAATTAAAATATTTAAATTATTAGGTAAAAGCAAGTGAATTCAAATATTTTTATTTTTATTCGAACAAAATGAATTTTATTATTTATAGTAAGCATATGATTTAATTGAATTAAAAACATTTTTTTTTCAATTTCCATACTTAATAGATAAAAAAAAAAAAAAAAATAAAACTATTGAAACGGGTACTGTGTATGAATGTATATGAAAATCCATTTACCAAATTCTGTATACGTTCGTATACGTTACATACGAATGAGTACATTTTGGATAACTAACATTCATAAACGTATACATTTATGTATGTATAAGCAAATACCTGTTTACATCTTCAATTTAATTTTAAATTGTATTGAACGTTTATTAATGATGAGAAATCAATAACATTATAAAACAAAAATATAATGTAAATACACTCAAATATATACTTGAAATTTCATCAAGAAATTAACCTTTAGTTTGAATGACTGAACTATATTGGATATTCTATCTTAACAAAAATAGGAATTAATTCGATTATACAAAATCGTAAAATCATTCCAATCAAAAGTATACAATTTGTTTTTTTGTTAGACGTGAATAATCGATTAATTGTTAATATCCCGTATACAAATGTTTCCGAATATATGCACACACTGACATCACAGTTATAGTTTTAAACTCTAATTATTCGTTCTAATATTTACTAAAAAATAATGAAAATATTTTTACAGCTGCGAATGTGAAAACATTAAAATAAACGTGGAAAACATGCCAATAACTCTCTAGAGAATTTCGTGATGACTGGGTTCATAAATTCACAATAACCAGTACCCCGAAAACATGAAATAACAAAGAATTAACTAACTAAAAAAAAAAAAAAAAACAATTAGCATTCGTAAAGCAGCACTGTCTATATTATTATGTTGTACGTGAATTTCAATATGTCTATATATCGTATAAACTGTACAAGAATCATTAGGAATGATAAAACGAAGACATAGATATGCATATAAAGCAACTTGTGTAATGATGAAATACAAATCATGTCTTACATTACAATGAAGAACTTGTACCTACTGAGCAAGTTGACGTCGACTACATCACGAACTTTTCTCTTTATCGCGCACCGTCGACACTGAATATTCTCCACCTCTTTAATCATTACGATCACTACGACCGCATAGATCGGACGTGGCGTGGGAAAACGTCGTATGCGTTTGGCACAGACTAGCACTGAAGGTATTCCGGTGTTATGGGGTAATATTTTCATTTCCTAGACGATATAACTGTATGACACTGGGGTAGGGGTTGTACAATATTGTTCTGGTTAAAAATTGTAAAACTGTACACACGGTAATGGCATTTTTCAATGAAATACAACCTCCATAACGGGTAAAGTTATTGTCTTATAATAGTTTTACCCTCCACTCCTTCGTAAAGATTCTACGAGCGTAAGATTTTACTGAGACACCGGTTAGTAGTATCGTTTCACATGTAGATCCGGACCCACCGTTGTCCGTAGTCGTACCAAGTCATCACCCACGCACAATCTAAGTACCCTTTTCCAAAGGTACCAGGTCCACTTAAAAATGAGTCCAACTTACCATAATCGTCGGATACCGTTCGGATCACATCAGTCTATTCTACAATGACTAGTTGTGCCTCGAAATCCCATTGTCCTGGTTAAAAACGCATGTACGCTATCACAATACAAATATGTCATACTATAGTAATTTCATTTATTCACCGTATTCTTATTTGGATTACATCATTCCTACACGATTTCATATATTCACTTTTTACGTTACTTCACTACGCCCTTTAAGCTTACTTGACGTGCCTATAGATAACTCACTTAGAAATACATAAAAATTGCGTTTTAAAGATTCAAAATATACCTATTGTCCATAAAATTATTACATAATCATAAAAAACTGTAGACGTAATAATCGATTTATGTATAAATATTTTTTTATGATTTAAAAACTGCGTTTGTTTACGTTTCAAATTGTGTAACGACTGATTAGTATAATATATATATTTGTCCATTGAACTGTTTATATAATTGCAGAATTAGATATACATAATATTATGAATTTTATGGTTGACATCGTAATATAATACTGTTATTTCGTTTATTTTTCAAAATAAAAAAAATCAGTACTTTATAAAAATTAAATTAAAATATACAGCAATACATCATAGCATAGTTAATAAATCATTTAGCAAATTGCATTAATTTTGAATGACATTTAAACATTAAAACTGCCACTGTATAGAAAAATTTGTTACTCTAATTTTAATTAGTAAATAAACTCCGAAAGAAGTATTGCACTTTTGTTATGCTGTAATGAAATTTATTCCATCAAGATAACATTTAGCGTTTGAGAAACGGATTTTTATTCTGAAAAAAAGAAAAAATGTATTTACTAATAAAATTAAACTGACATAATGTTACACAAAACTTGCTGCACTAAACTTGGAAAAAGCAAGTGGCTATAGTGATGAGAGATGCAGACCCTTTAAGTGTATAACAGCAAAATGTATCATTATATTAATATTACAGTACAGGTTTAAGTCAAGTGATTAATATTTTATTAGGACTGAATTAATATAAAGTCTAAACTATTTTAATTTGTCGGCGTTCAATATTATTAAATTCTAAATCTTAATTATTTTAAGTTAAATAAATTGCATAATAGATTTAATATTTTATAATAAGTACATTAATTACTTTTATTTTGTACCCCATAAATATTTATAACCATAAAACTATCTTTAATACACAAGTAAATTAAATATTTTTCAAAGGTAAATGCCCAAACTTTGATTAAGAATCAAACACGTCGTATGATAAAGTTTCCAACAGAAGTGAACTCCTTCACTAGGTATATTGGTTAAACAAGATATTGAAGCTCTACAGTTTAAAATCAGACAGCGATAACAGTGAATAAGAAAAAAATATATGAGAAACTTACTGCCCAGGTATTTTATTATTGGTTTGATTATTAGCATTCCCTAACGCTGCTTTCGATGATAACTACCACACAATGATGACGCTATGTTTAGAAAATATTTCAAAGATAGCTGATGAGTGTTAATACAGTATTGCTATGGTGACCAAAGTAGCAAACAGTGGTTATATAACAATACCAAATGGTTAATATATAACAAATTAAATATATATTAATAATATTATAATAGACATTAGTTTACGTTTGCAAAGTGAAATATATTTAGTTACATGAATAACTGAACTATATGATATTACACAACTAATATTTAATAGAAAGTGAAAACAGTCACAATATTTTTTAAATTGTTTTTATGCTTATTTATATAAACGCTTCATTATATTGTATTATTAGTTATGTTTATAATTTTCTGCTTGGAAACATTCTTATATCTATATATATATATATATTATATTATACATATATGGAAGTTCATGCACTTGTATGACTTGTATTACTGTACGGATCAAACAATTACTACAT
Organism: Aphis craccivora; assembly: GCA_009835225.1. Taxonomy (NCBI): domain Eukaryota; kingdom Metazoa; phylum Arthropoda; class Insecta; order Hemiptera; family Aphididae; genus Aphis; species Aphis craccivora. The sequence continues at coordinate 93,298 of VUJU01000091.1, read as the reverse complement.
AAGATACAAAATTGAATTATATGGTACATTATTAACGTTTATTAATACGTCATATCCAAATCCAAAATTTTAGTTAGCATCTAATTGTATATTTCGAGGTTTATAATATTTTATTTATTCACTTATTTTTTTATTTTTCCCTTATCAACTGCATATTTGAGTCAAATACCGTGTTCTTGACTAAACGTTTATCGATAATAAAATAAAAATGTATTTATAGACTTTTAGTTACGTTTTATGGCGGAATACCGATTAAAGTGATTAATTATTGTGAATTGTAACGTTCTAACAAAAATAATAGCCACCTACGGGTTACGAGTATTATTTACTATACATTAAAATTGTCTATTTCAATTATTATTTTTATTTTTAATTGTACGATAAAAAAAAATATTTTTAATAATCAGTTGGTACAATTTAAATAACAATTGTACTTAATACTATAATTTTGTTTTTGAAAATATTTAAAAATAAAGAAAAAAACATTGTAAGGGCATATATCAGTGTTTTTAAACAAATAAGTGCATCCATATTTTGGTTGATTTGAATACATATTTTTGGGTCCTACAACATGTGTGTACAAAATTATAATTCTTTAGAGGGCAACATTTGTATTATTATATTATATCCACAAAAATATACGTGATTGTGGTAATAAAAAATATAGCTATTAATGTATGTGAAATATGAAATATGATAATAAGTATTTCCAAATAATATCAATTGAAAAGGATAAACTCACTATTTTTCCTGAAAGTAACATAATATTTCTAAGTACTCAGTTATAATAAATTAACTTGATATTATTTGAATAAAATAGGACTAAATAAGGACATCGCATCAAAATACATTATTACTAAGAATATTTTATACAAAAAAGTTAGAATTTAGAGAATAGTCACATTTCTAGACAGCATTGACTTCGAGTTTCGATTTATATTCACCGTTGCCAGACAACATTGTTGCGGGTTCAACTCATTCATATCAAAAGCATAAATATGATTTTCTATGTATTATACATAATATATTTTAAAAGGATATATTTACAATATATACAATTGTACAGTGTACATTTAAATTTGATGACAAAATGATATAATACAATATAAAAAAATATTAACATTTATAGGTAAACAGTATGCACTTATAAGTTATAATACCCAAAACAATTAAAAATAATTATTTTGTTTATTTAAATATAATTTACTTTGTTAATACTATTTTGTAATTATTTTAGAAACGAAAACATTTTTGGTGATTTAAATTCACAAAAACCTATCTTATCAATGACCAATGTCCCAATGTCAGGTCGACGAGTATGTAAGTTGTACCAGTTTCATGTTAGTGTGACTTCGCATTTTTTAATGGCAAATATATTATAAGAATAATAATTTTATATATTTATTCTATTTTTGATACCCTCGTGATAATAGTATAATAATAAAAGCTGCTTTCTAACTGAAAATATAAATAATGAATTAAATTTTTAAGATAATTGTTATAATTTATTTAGTTCTGTGTGGACTTGAAGATCTCAAATTTTAATAAATTACACTGATCTGCAACAAAATTGTTCACATCCAATAGGAATTCAACGCAGCTGGCAAACGTTTTTTAGTACAGTGGTCGTCACACCCAGTCCTTTTTTTTCGTCAAACATGCCTCTTTTTCAAAACCTTGAAATTCTCCTGGAAGTCAATCACCAAGGCTTTAAAATGTCGAATGTAACTCAGTTGTTCGAAAAAGTTTGCTACCTCTGGTTTAGTACATCTTTAACAATATAATATTTTATGTGCAAAAGGCTTATTTAAAAATAAGATTCTTACATTTAATATTACAATAATTTTCACACATTTATGTTTGAATTTTAACTTCAAATATTTAGTAGATAGGACTAATATAATTTTCACTTTTTTGTTGCTACTTTGAAAATTGTATCTAGTGTGTTCCTGTAGTTAACCTGCTTATTTCAATAAGCAGGTTCATTCACTTGAATAAATTAGCGGTAATAAATATTGACTTTCACCTAAAAAAAATAAGGTTTCTACCATCGCCGTATTACTCCTTAAATAGTATTGTATAAATATTTGATAGTATGATAATTAAATACTAAAAAAAAAAAAAAATTTAAAAAAAAATCATTATTCAAGGCAAAAACGAGGAATGCTTGTGAATCACACTGATATATTTTATAATATTATAAATAAGACTATCACAATAATACAATGAATCGCATCGAATGACGGTTCCGTTACGGTATAATGACGATTCAGTGAAAAATACTTTTCAATCGCGATTTGTCTGTTGCGCTTCTCCATTATCGATGAGTGCTGCAAATACATTTTCGAGACGAATGTGGCTCATTACAAAAAAAAAATATATGATACTATAATGATAATAGTAATAATAATAATAATAATATGAAATGAAATGATAATTTTACCACGGATAATCTGTATCGTGTCATAAATCTATAGCGATCAGTCACTGCGGATCGATCGTTTTGAACTTTGAACGTACAGACGAGTTCGTTTTTGACTGCTCGTCCGGAGGTTTGTAATCGCTAAAACTTCGTGACGTGTGATGTATACCTAATATGGCTTATTAGGCGTATTAATATTATAACGATTATTTAATACGTCGTATAATTTGGCGTGCACACACGTTCACCGCGTGCGGATGCAATCCGCTTTAGAACTTAAAAGAACACACCGCGCTTTACGCGCACTTTACCTGCTCGCAGGAATAATATTATATTCGCTTTAGTAAGGATTACAGTGAGCCCCGGCCAATCGTGTCTTAATCGAATGTCTAGACGTACACGCGCAATCACTTAAACGATTCCGAGCACATGATGAGGTACACCCCGAGTACACGACCGGAGCATACATGGCTAAAAGATCAAACGCCCGAGAGTATTATAAAAGTTTTTTGTCTCGTAAAATATTTAATTAAGGGGGACTCCTGAGCTCGGCGAAACGAGCTCAAACGAAACGCTATTTAATCGAACGTTCACCTAAAGAAACCGACATACGCACGCACGCGAGAACGTTTACACGCCCAACACACTATAGTGCGAGTCGTTATAATGCTGACTTTTTGTAAGACGTCAGTTAAAAATAACGTACCTACAACAAACGTTATTTGCCGAAATGTCTGTGCGCGCGTATAATACATTTTACTTCCCATAAACTTTGTGGTTATTTTTATAATATTGATTACCAGTCGGTCATATTTTTGTGATTCGATGTAAATTCGTTAATATCGTTATCGATTACATGCTATACGTTTTCTAATTTTATATGTGTTTTTTGTGTTCACCGCCTTACCGGCGATCCGAAAATAAAGTTGTTATTTGTATTGTGATAAAAATATCAAAGCCTATGATTCGATCGGCCGTTATTTTTCTCGTGTAATGTTTGACTAACGTCGTCGTGAAAGAACTGGCTAATATCGAACTTGTAAAATAACTATTGCACCGCCGGGTCGAAGTTTTAATAATATAATTATTTCGGTAGATCTATATTACGGTACCTATACTTATAAACATATATATATATATATCGAATATCGCGATCGTCTCCACCCGTTATTCGCGTAATTTCTGTACAAATCCAAATAAAGTTTTCGATGACGTATCTACAACAAACGTCAAAGATCACTTTTATATAGTATCCGCACACTCACTCTGATCGACGTCATATTAATATTATTTCTATCATCGCAATATCGTACCAAATGCGTTTTAATAAATCTCAATAAATTCGTTTGCAGGTCTCAAGTAACAGCACTGTTCGCGCCACGCGTAGTCGTATTCCTTCGGTAATATTGATTTCTCTATTAAATATATACTTATGTCTATTGTTCTGTACGGGGCCGTTGGCAAAAATACGTCGCACAACAGCATGAGATTCGGAATACAGCCGGTCGGCACTCTGTCTGGTCGATCGTCGCGAATGAACGCTGCAACGGGCACGTTTGACTTCGGGAGGCGTGCAGTTGAGCTACCAACCTTCCGCCCACTGTAAGGGGCCGAATCTATGTATTGTGTCGTAAACGTTCATTACCACCAATAACGGCATAAGGGCTCACGGTGAGCAAAGACGAAGCGTTCGGCGACCCGCGAGCTCTGCGCCGGAGGAGCCCGGGTATGCACGCTGGCTACGGTGCCGTGTTCTGTGACGGAACCGGGAAGCGTCTTCGAGCAATAACGTAGGCCACGGTGGGCGTAGCTTCGCGCTTTAGCGAATCACTGGCCAAGATTTACGTTTCTTCAGGCGCCAACGAACCGCGGGCCACGGAGCGCGTGGTTTCAAGCGCTTTAGCGAATCACAGGCCACGGTGGACGTGGCTACGACTGCATCAATCAATCGCAAGACAAGCGCGGGCGGCTCCGGAGATTACACAACGCCGCCGCCTATAAATACCAGTGCGGAGCACAAAATCGGTCAGTATTCAGTCCTACCTTACCGTAGCAAGACCTACCCGGGCAGACTTGCGCGGTTTGGGAACTACTGACTATACGGCACCTTGCTGTAGCAAGACCCACCCAGGGCAGACTTGCGCAGTTTGGACGTTTTTGCCCACATAACCTTACTGTAGCAAGACCCGTCAAGGGCAGACTTGCGCAGTTTTGTTATACGGTAAAAACAACAAAACATCAACTAAGAAAATTCCACAGTTGAACAAAATTCAGTCCACTGTCAAGGCGCACTACAAAAGAGCACAGAATACCGTACGGAAATCCCCTACACGCCCGTGTACCGTAATTATCTATACATCACGCCGGCTGACAGTCATATTATAGTGAATAATATTTTATAATTCTAATAACAATAATAATAATATAATAATGGACGAATATAATTAATAGGTGTAGACAAATCATTCGTCTTAGGAGTGGAAAACATTATGATATCATATGGTTGGATTATTTAAGTACGTTTTAAAATAATAATAATATTATTGAACGAATAAAATATTCTTTACTATATGTTTATTTCGTTCAGACGCGATAAGACCGTCGATCAAGACCGGTCGTAAAACTGCTGTTAGCTTTGTCGTTTACTTTTATTGCGATTCGATAAACATACAATTATTTTGCGTTTTTAATAAATAGTGTAAATCAATAAATTGTAATATATTACTATAATAATTGCCATACACTATCATCGTTGTCGCCGGGAGACCGCGTGAGTTTCGCGTACAATATCATTGTCGCGTGCGGGCTATATGCGTCGGTTTTCCGGCTGCAGTCTTTCCGGGCGGGTTGGTGGGTGGCGAAAACGGTGGCAGCGGCGGTGGCGGTTAGTTACGACTAATTAAGAAACTTCGCGGCGAAACTTTGAAGTGGCATTGTTACCGAACACGTAGACGCGTATATTATATGTATATATAAAACGTATATAATACGACGGCGAGTCGGCCGCGGGAACGACACTAGAACAGCCGCGTCTTGTGCGGCAAACGCCGACGCCCGAGGGGGCATAAACGTAAACGTTTGCAGATCCGATTTACGACGCACCGAGCCAATAATTTATTATTATATTCCAACGACGACCCACCCGTACGATATATATGTGTGTACGAGACTTTTACGCGAATCGATACCATTGCGGCACCTGGACGGCGATTATACTGCACTATTACATTCACAACTCGCGAGTCTTAGCGCATAAATCGTAGCCGACGCCGAACTCCGCCGGGGGACAATATAATAATAATAACAACCAGAAAACGTATCTATTTCACTGCGGTTTTGGGCCGCCGAAGGTTTCGGACAGACTCTTTTGGCGTTTGTTTGCAGGCAAGTTTTAAAGAGCACCGCCGCGACAGTAATCAAACGAAAAAATAATATAGAAATAGTAATTACTAGCCTCCCTGGGGAAAAAAAACCAACTACGGGATGAGATTTGACGTACGGATGTCGCTTTTCAAAATATGAATTCATCACTATCGCGAGTTTCAATCGTTTTTACTAAACCGATTTATTTATACTAAAAAGCTGTAGGCCCCTTAATTTCCCGTAAAAGAACTTAAAAAACGATGCTTACTAACTGTTATCAAACTAAAACTTATCGAGACTGTGTTCGATAGGTACGACATCCAAAGTTAGCCCACAATCGAGCATGACTTGAGTTATAGCAATAAAACGCTACAGTCTAATTGCCTATTTTCAGAATAGGAATATTGTTTTTCAAAGAATGACTTGGCAATATTGATTGAGATATTACAGATGGAAATATAACTTTGACAATACCACGAGTTGGTTTCAATATTACCAGGTTATGGATTTATTCCAGTATAATATATTGAGTAGTAAACTTATTATGTGTGTAACGCATTATATTGCTGTATAGAATACTGGGTACTCAAAGGCTAAAACTTTATTAATCGTCATATGATTGTAAAAGTAGTCTGCAAGGTTTCAAAGAAATAGAACAAAGTTTAAAAGTGAATGACTTTATTTATTATTGCATTATATAACATAATATAGATACTTATCACGTGTAATGAAATTATTATATTAAAATAAATAATAGAAGCACAATACTAACGTATTTGGACTATTTAATTATTTAAGTCAAAATATTAAATCTGATGTTCTAAAAATTTCAATTAAAATGAATAATATATACTACACGATCAACTTGTAATGTGACCTGTATATTGTTGTGTACGTTCAAACACGAAATGAAAACAATTTGAAATGTTTTTTTCTTTCAATTAAAAATATCTTCAACGGTAAGAATTTTTCATTAAAATTAGAAGAAAAAAAGTATTTAGAGACTGCTGTAAGTAGAGTATTTTCCCGGATCATAGCCATCCCAAAACCAATTACATCTAATAAATATATTATTCTAGAGGTAGATAATTTCATTTCACAATTCAAAAAACTAAAACCAGTAAAAAAAAAAATGTGTATTTAAACTGTAGTTTGCGTGTACCTGTTTTTGTGTACAATTAATGCTTACATATCACAGATCAATCAGATCATCGTTATAACTTACGATGGAAATTATAACGAATTCTAATTATTTGTACATAACTCGAATAATTAATTATATGTTAATATGATCATATGATTAATAATTAGAGCTAAGATTTTCTTCCATTCAATATAAAATAGCAAGAGATGCATTTACATAATTTGTTAAAAATATTACAAAATATAAAATATGCATTAATAATAACGTTCTATCATTGAGTGGATGGGAAGCATCTACTGAAATGTATTGATTGAGGAATCCGATGTTATTGATATGTGCAAACTAAGTATATGATTTGTGTTGGCATAGAATTTTTTAATAAGGTTTGTCGAAAAAATAATCACAGATTAATATTAGTATTTACTAAGGAATTATAATTAATCATCAGTATGATATGGTGTACATTTAATCTATAAATAACTTATCTTTAAACACTCAACAGACATGCCACAAACATCATAGTGGTAAAATATAAAATTATATATTTTCCCTAAACTTAAGAGCATTAAAAGTTACCTATACATTTATTTTATCGATTATGTATGTATAATAGTTATAAGGTATATATTATATACATTACATTGAAAGCGTCTGCACATTCTCTATAGTGATATAAGAAAATATGTAAGCTACCGTATGTGTGAACAATAAAATCCGTGTAATAAGAATCAGTTTAGTTATTTAAAATTGGTATAGGTATTTTTCAAGAGAAAAATCCTCAGATAAATATTATAATGAATTATTATAAAAAAAAAAAATACGCTATAGAATACTTCAAGTTTATTATTATTAACAATATTTTATGATATATACGTATGGAGCATAACCTTAATGAACCTGCACAGAAGTTATTTAAAATTCATTCTTACGAATATTTAATGACAAAACCATTAAAATGCGCATTTATGAATTAATTTAGGTTCAGAAATTACTACAAATAAATACCACTTTAGCTAAAACACAACTTATATTTACTATAATAAATCTATGCTACATATAATACAGTGATTAAATATATTTAGCACTGTACTATTCAGATGATTAATATGATGAATAATGTAATTTGTGAAAATATGTTGTATTTCATTAAAAGAAAAAGCAAAAATTTAAAATTTCTAAAAAGAGAATATCAAACGATAAAATATTTTTGAAATTGTAAAATGTATGACAATTTTTAAAATAAATAACAATTGAATACCTACACTAAAATATTTTTAATTTGTTAAAAACTATTTTAACGAAAATATTCCTATTTTCAGTATTTCTCTCTCTCTCTTTTTTTTTTTTTTTATTAATATTTTAATAATATTTATAAAATACTTATAATTATTTAACATTTAACAGATTAAATTAATATTTTTAGTTTCAGAAGGTGATTAAAATAAATCTATTAATGATAAATTATACTCCGCTTGGAATCTAATTGACTATAACACATTTAAAATATTATTTAAAATGTGAATTCCTTAGATAATATTATTTAAATATTATAAATACATAATAAAATATTACAATAAATATGTTTGTTATAAATGAAAGAAAGGAATATTAATAAGTTATTTATTAATTTTTTTAAACTTTTTATTTTTAATACATACAATCTATAAAAAAACTTTTACAGTAAGCATGCAGGAGGATTTAAATTTATTTTAGCATGATTAACATGATGACTAGTAATCAACCAGTGGCAACACTAGCCAGTGAGAAATAGTGTTATTTCAGGTCACAAGTTATTTATTAAACGTATAAGTCACTATAATTAATAGGTATAATAAGTTATTTTGCTAATTTAGTTGTAAAATAATGCAATTAACTTATTATTTGTTCAATTACAGTTATCAAATAATGCTGTCCTCACTTTATTCTAATCAATAAAACACTAACAACTGGTTATCTATTATAATATATCGTTGTAGAACTAAATTTTTCTTAGAATACAATATAAGCTACCTATGGAAGTTATTAAAATTAACATTTGTATTTGTTTAAAACTTGCAAACATTTGCTCAAACTAAAAATGTGATACTTACTTCAAAATATTGAATGGTTCAGGCTTATTTTTTTTTTCATTTAAAACTAAAATTATTAAATCATTTTATGTTAGTAAAAAAAAATTAAAGTTTTTCTAAATTAAGACTTTCTGTTAGTTTTCATTCAAATCAAAACTTATCGTAAGAAAAGTATATTGTAAAGATTGTCAGTGAAGAACCTTAAAGTTCTATAGATATAACATTTGGAATATTTATATACACTTTTACGTATCTAACATGTTTCTCGGCAAACAAAATTTGATCAGACAAATGGATTATGTCATTATGTCAAAACAAAATGATGGTATCATTATTTACATTCTTGAAATATGTATAATAATTAATATTATCAATATGACACAGTTAATATTAAATAGTTATTTTTGATTAATACTCAACTAATTTAATGTATTGTAAAACGTTTTATTTTATTTAAAAAGTGTTCACAACCAAATTTGTCAATAATAATAAATAATGATACCTATGAATTAACACACTATTTTTTTTTTAGTAATCCGTTAAATTTGTTAGAATAATATCATAACATATCTAACCTAATGTATTACATTATTGCATATATATATATATATATATATAATTTCAATTAAACATATTTATTTAGTGTTGTTGTATAACCAAACAAACTTAACAAACGTTATTGATGTGTAGCGTTTGTACGTTATATTGTAAAAACGGCGAGGTTGCTGTGGTGTCCGACATGAAGACAAAATTAAACACAATAAAGTTTGCTTTGTTTGTCATGGGAAGAGATACTGCCTTATGCGGATGGTGTCTGTGATCTCCGTTACATCATCGATCAAAATTAACAAAGTCAGTTACACACAATGCACTACCATAGCAACAGCGGCTGTTGATCGAAAACCCAGCAGTGACACTAAGAAAATGAATTAATTTACGCGTTAAATCTCTAACGATAATATAGTGTAACATCTGAATACGATCGTTATAATCACTGTTAGCAGTCGTTTGAAATTTTCTGATCCAATATGGATTTTTTTTTTTTTTTTAATATATAAAATAATATTAATTATTAACGCATGTTTCAGGAATAAGGCTGATTCTACTTAGTTAACGTTTTGAGCAGACCTACCTGTTAAAGAATAAATACAAAAAAAATATGACTTAAATAGCTGAATAACTGAAATATTTTCCTCTACTAACACCTCTACTAAGGTAAAATAAATTAAAAATCAGCTCAATCGAAGGTAACGATTAGGCCTAATACAATGTCAAGACTATATATGATTATTTTATTAACGCTTACGCAGTGTGTCGATTTAATCTATGATGTGTGCAATTTCACTATCCATAGTCATCTCGTAGTTATAAATTCTATAATATAAACGATCGCTTATTTAAATGAATATTATATAATATGAACTATACCATGCCTATGTAGGTATAAGTGTAATAAAAATAAAAAAAGACAACAACTACGGTAGATGTTTGCATTATATTAGTATATAGAACGATTTCACTTCAAAAAATGTTAAGTACATTTTTAAATTTTTATGAGCACAGTGAACTTTATGGGGGACATTAACATTCTCGAGGTTTTTGAACAATCCTAAAAATGTTTATCAACACTTTTTTTTTAAACCAAAGAAATTTCAAAATTTCAAATTCTTCAAAATACAAAAGACGAGTTCAAATATTTCACTAGGTATGTATATAAAATGAAAATTTCAGTAACAATGGAATGTTTCAAGTTGCTGTGATAAATATTCTTTAAATCACATTAAAGCAAAACTTAGGCTATATGTCATTTTACGCATGAATATCCAAGTCTATCGATATTTAAACTCAGCGTTTGTCATTAATGCATGACCACCGGATTTATTTTAATCAAAATTCGACTTAAAATCAAACCATATTTTATTTAAATAATACCATGAAATTACTGAAATATGTTAATATGGAAATATCTGAGATAGAGTTTTGGTTAAGTCCTTTTAGTCTCTAAATTGATTTATTGTTTTGAAAAAAAAAATGCTTTACTACCTATTGTTTAATGTTATTATAAATTATAATAATATTATATTGTATAGTCTAAAATGTATGGACATTTTAATTTTGACATAATATTTTTATTATCAGTATTATTTGTTATTAAATATTTTGACTAATGTCATAATATATGATTATTATATGAATAGTTATTGTGTAGATAATTAACATATAAAATATCAATTTATTATTGTATACTTGTCTTAATAACCTTGATTAATTATTGTTCAGTTTGTTTCTCCGTTTATGTTAAATAATAGCGTCTTGTTGTTTCATAATGGTATAAACCGTGTGCCATTTGTAAGTATTGAATTAAACTATAATTTTTTTCTGAAGGAGTTCAGTGCGCTTCCTATCGTTTAAATTCGACACTATACCGATTGCTCTGAATATGCTTATTAAATTGTTATATTGCATTACACGAACACCGTATATTTTATACAAAACCATATTATAATTGTTTTGAACAATATTACGCAGGTATCACAGAAGAGTGAAGATGTTACCGTAATTTGTTGATATACATTATTGTTTGTATACCCTCTCCGCCTAAACCACGTGGTGGGAAGTTACTGTGTTTAACCATAAAGCCATATAGGTACGCCCAATGGTTAATAAACATTAAAACTTTGAATACAAACGCGTGCGGTTATCATATGCAGCCAAACACATACGTATTATAATAGTAATATCCCACTAACCAAAAATATTATGCGTAACAACTCTCTACCTGTAAACACACCGAATCATCGAAATAGGATTACCGTACGTACCATCCGAGATTACCATGTCTATACGAAACGCAATCAGCTTACCAGGTCATTTAGTGAATCGATAACAGTTCTAACTAATTATACATATAACTACTTAACAATTCTAACTGCTATAGTTCCTACTTTCCCAGATTTTTGATTTTTTAATTGTAACTTTTCCAATAATCGAATTACTGCATTGTTGAATTACTCTTTTTTTTAGGATTTAGAAGGACAAAATCGTTAACAGTGAACACGGATCGTGGAACAGTCGATCTCAAGTAGAATTGACGACAAATTAAAATTTGCTTTTAGAATATTTATCAGTAACTATATAACATACATAAAATATATTATTTTCAACATAACGAAATTTGCAAGAATTTTTTATAATAATTTATAGCTAAAAAAATGTATTAATTTTTTGAATAATTATTCATATACTTACTTTTAGTTGACAAATACTATACGATTAGAGTATTCTCCAAACAGTGTTCGTTAAACAAATTAATATAATGTACGCAAGTCGCAAATACGAACGTTTTTTGAATGTTCAGTCGTTTAATCTTTTCAATTCAATTTTAATAACGAATAACCATTGACGATTGACGATAAAAATAACAGTAAAGTAATTTATTAAATTTTATTAAAAACAATGTCGTTCGATGGTCAGTCGTCACTCGCCGGACGACTGTGGTCAACGGTCATTTTTTATTTCTAATTTTAGCCGATGAATCTTATAATAATCTTATTAATAATACAAATACCTAACTATTGGTGGAGTGCTGGGTCAGGGAAAATAATTTTTCAAATTACAAGTAGATAAGCTATGGTGAGTGCATGATAGAATATATTATTATATAATTAATATAATATAATATATATTTTATACTTCATAATATTATTGATTAAATATTTAGTATAGTTAATCAATGATTGATATTATAGTATATTATTATACATAAAATATAATATATTATAGATAAATTACTAAGTATATTAGCAATTAACATAATATTTTGGTTTTTGGTACATTTACATGATTACAAGTAAATAATATAATATAGAGATATCCGTGCCCTAGGATTGTGTGTTATTATCTATTATTCTATAATTGTTAATTTATAAATTGGTAAGATCGAATATAAAATGATAATATAATTTGTTTGTTCTATTAAAAGTAGACCATGGTCCACCACGAACGGTCTTCTCGTGGTAGCGGCCCCGGCAGATTTCTCTCACTCTTCACCTGGGCCAATTCACCCCCGCTTATCACTTCACTAGAAAAATCAGTACGTTGTAATAAAAACACGTCTAAATGCCTATTTTCCATGTATGTTAGACCAAAACAGAAAATCGTCGCTTCTAATCCCACTGAGCTGTTATTCAAAAAATACGAGTAATACAAGTTTTACAATTTAATAAGTAAGTCGTATCCAAACTATATTATGTTTTCTTAGACTTATATATATATATATATGGTATTAATCGTCATAACTTAACCGTAATTCCCACTAGTACCAACAATTACGCGAGTAGATACCGAAACTCGTTAGAAGCTCCCGTGATAATAATAAATCTATTACCTATATATAGTGTGACTTAAATATGGTTTGACATTTATTTTTATTTTGATTATTATTTATTGTAATTAACTGTGCCATTAAAATGTGAAGTTATTTACAATTTTTTTATGTTAAAATAATAATAATAATAACATGTTATTATTTCAGGTATTTAAGTTAATATTTTAATAATTGTTAAAATGGTAGCTTTAAATTATGTATGTTTATTACTGTTTTTATATAATTATAGGAATGCGAAAAAATAATTAATATTATAAAAATAATTTACCAACAATATAATTGCCAACCCAGTTGATTTTTTTTTAGTATGAACCATTTATTATTTCAACATCAGCTTTTAACGAGTTTGAAAATATTTTTTCTTTTATAATTTACAGCTAAAAAAAAAAACAATATATAAAACGATTATATTTATTTTATATCAACTTAAATTTTTACTTTTTTGAATGACAATATAAATTTTTTAATTCATATTCTTATACAGAATATTTTTCAGAGAATGTGACAAAAAAAAATTGAAATTCGGACGAGTAGTTTATGAGTTATAAGTACCTATTTAAAGTTCAGATGATAAAAATTAATATCTGATTTCAGTAGGTAAATTTCTTTTGTTCAATTTTGTCCAATTACATTTTAAAAAAAGCTATAAATTGTTTTTTCAACGGTAAGATTATAATTTATGTAATCTAGATTACTTTGAAAAAATTACTATAAAGGAGAATGTATATCAAATAATAGATTAAAAAAAAAAAAAATGTTATAAAAACTTTAATGTTACTTCAAATTAGATATCTATATCCTAACCTAATCTAATCATTGATTTGACTAGATTCGATTATCAGTAAAGTTGTATAATTTTTATATTTTATATGAATATTCAAATTTTTCCACCGAACTACTTACCCCGAAACTTTAATTATTAATATTCAAATAAAAATATATTATATTTCTTAAATTACAAATGATAAGTTATGAACAATCTACTTACCTATTAAGGACTAGGAATTTTTTTTCCTAAGAAGGTAATATTTTTTTAACCTAATCAATCAGTACAATTTTTACAACTTGAATGGGTCTTAGTTTATCCTTAGTCTCAAAAAGCGACAACTAGTTTACCACATGCATGTCATCTTATGTAGGTCACATCCGTAACTTCCGTAATATGGTGTTCATTACTCTTTCCACGACTAGAGAACACCTCGCTATAGAATTCGAGCATTATTTTGTCACTATTATTTTACTCTTTACACTTTATTAATCACCAAGATAACTTATAAGTAAATCGCGAACATAATATTGTCGCTGTGGTGAAGTCATATTCTATCATCTAAATACGTTTACCGAGATTTATATCCAAAACTATAATAATAAAATAATATATTGTGTACAAATCGACTATCAAAACTATGGATTAAGTACCAGGAAAATTCAATTATCGCTTAAGTAGTAAAAATTATGACCAATTCGACATATAAGTAACACTTCCGTCCACGCTGCACGTAGTCTGGCAACGGTCGATTAAAGTTGTCCGAATCACCTGTACTACTAAACTTTATCGCTTATTAAGAACGTATAAACAATATAATATCATTATATAGCTCCTATAGTAATATACGTAAATAATATTATTGTTTTTTTTTTTTTTCAGGATTAAAACGCGTGCGTTTGGCGTATGTATATTCTCTACAAAACCGTTTTGGTCTAGTTTTTATTATATACACTGCAATTTGCCTGGGCATTTGTTTGTACGCTCAATCCTTCCGCCGAGACATCGCTTCTAAATCGAAATTAGGTCCGGTGTTTAATGTTATTTCAGTTCCGAGATGTTGTACGAGTCTGGTGCAGCGGCGCATACATGTGGATTTCGAAACAACTGCACGTTCGGTCAAACGGAAAAATAGCTATAAATCTATACAGCGCGTAGTTATTTATTTATTTATTTATTTTTTTTTACACGATCTTTCTTTTCCGCAAACATGTATTCGTCGACATTCGTGGATTATAACGATGATGAAATGTGATTTAAGTGGTGGTACATCCTTTCGAACTCATGGCTCTGTAAAAATAGGTGATTTATTGCTCAAACCGTATACAAGTATCACATTTTTGTGCTAAAAGCTAGGAAATGATTAATGTGGAAATACACAAATCAGTCATATTGGGTTCAAGTTGGTTTTACACTTCTGCATTAAATAAATGATTATTTTTAGTTTAGGAAGCATACGGATCAGCGACCAAACTACGGATTTCAAACACTACAAATCGTTTATTTACATAATATTAAATTTATGTTTACCCTTGTGGCCTAGTTTATATCATGTTTAATTGCAAAGCGAATGATATCATTATCAATTTTCAAAGCAAAGCAAATACTAAGACCGCAACTCAATCGTTGATTAAAAAAAAAAAAATTAATATTTTGGTAGAGTATTTCCATAAGTAAAAATTACAAAAATAATAGTCGTGTAATTTTTTTTTATATAAAAAAAAATATATAATGAGATCGATTGCGATTGTTTTAGCCGTAGCATAGATCCCTAAAAAAATTATCAAAATTTTGTTTAAAAACTATAAATTTAAATAAAGTTTTTTTTTACAGTTACGCCATCTACACGAATTAAGTATTAGTAGCGTATAAATGTTAATAAAAGTGCATACAGACATTGAAGATTTGAGTTATTTCTAACATTATAGATTAATTATATAAACCTGAATTTTAAAAATGTTAACATGATCGTTACTCGTGTGTATATAAAACAAAAATATTTATAAATCCTTTTTTTTTTTATATACAGAATAAATCCAGTGATCCATTGTTCTTTAAAATAGTAGTATATCAATTGACAGTAGATGTTTGGTGACCGAAGTACCCGCGTATAACATACCTAATACCTATTTGTATTCTACTGTAGGTCACTTCAGGATTTCCAAAAAATACATAGAGATGACGATGTTAACAAAAGATAAAAAAAAAAAACTGTTTAAACCACTGATGTATACCGCATGCGTATATACGTATTTTATTGGTATATTAATTATTATAAAGCTTCGTGTTTTGTAGGCTCACACGCCACACGCGCATAAACAACTTTACAAAGTTTCGTTCGTGTTCGGGCAGGGTGTTGTCAAAACTGTAAACGGCGAACACTATTTTCAGTGGATTACATATTAAAACATAATAATATAATGACGACGTCTGCAGCACTCTCAACGAAACAACTGCTGTATACCTAATAACGACAATAAATAATCGTATGACACGACGCGTTTGCCTGCTCATACCGTTTGAGATCTTACTCGGAATTATCATACGAAATCAGTGGAAACACACACCGAAAATAAATCCGTGTTTGATCGAGCTGCATGCCAAATCGTTCTAGACCCTAGGTGGTAGTTGTGCTGCCGTCGTCACGCGTGAATATGATATCCAATAAACATACGTACACATACAACTCATAAGCCTAAGAAGAGAGACAGAGAGAGAGAGAAAGAGTGATGGACAGATCATGAAAAAGAGATTGATAGAGTGATGAAAGGTGGCGGAGATATAGAACGGGTGTGTTTGGACCCAACGGAATGTCATGAGAACGGTGCTCGTGAAAAGACAAATCGTGTACAACAGCACACACGTCAAAGGGCTGTTGACCATTAATTTCCGTCGTCACCGCCGCCGTCTGCGAAAACGATTTTCTTAACCCTTAGCCGACGGGGTGGTTTTATATCTCCGCTTGCGCGCCTTTTGCAGGACAACGGGTGAAGCGATATAGATATAGAGGGTGCGAGTGAAAGCGAGGGGAGGTTTACGAGAAAAGGTCAATTTCGAAAAACTAATAGCGTTCCAGCCAGTCGGTCCCGTGTTTATTCACGACGACGACCGAGACGAGATTAAAAACGATATTTACCCGGAATTTCCACACTCACCATTAGACGCGGTTCAAGATGCGTAGCCGCCGAGTCTGACTTCGTTATTCCGGTCGATGAGGTTTTTTTTTATGTCTTTTAAAATCTAATTTTTCTTCCCAATACGTTAGATGACATCGTAAATTTAACCATTGTAACACTCTTACAAAATTACATCTTATTCTAGACGTATTTAGAGTTTCATTATTGTGTGTAAGTTGGCATTATCCATTTTCATATTACTTAACCATACTTCGTATGCTCTCTGTCTAACGATAGTGTTTGGAAACGTAATAAATGAGATAAAAAACCGAAATTTGGAGATTTCATATGAGTAGGTACCTAACACGATTCAAATTTGCTCATAATATACAGCTAAAGAATATTTCTATACTAATTGAGGAAGGATAATAATTACTAATTGTCCTTTATTTGGCATTAAAATAATATGGTTATGAATACTTATTATTTAATTAGTTATATTTTATTGTTTGATTATTTTAGAAAAATAGTATTGAATTAGAACTTATTTTAGAAAAAATCCGCTATACTATATGGTGCTAAAAATATTTTCTTTCTAGAGAAACGTCTATGATATTTAAATTAATCGAATTAATTTACCAAAAATCCATCAAGTGTAATACATTTATTTGAATTATACGCATTACCTTTAGCTGCGCATTGATTCGTAGAAATAGCCGAGAAAAAAAACTTTGATCATCTTGATGAAATCGATTAATTTTCAAAATCGATTATCATTGATAATCGACATCTGAACGTATTTATTCATTATTTGTAAGCGTATTACAAATACTTGTAGGTAATTAATATGAGGAAGTGTTAAAAATCCATTTTATTAGATTATATAAATAGAAATATAATAAAAATACAAAAACAATCTGATTTATTGCTTTTTATTTTTATCATTAAAGGACAATTTTTTATGACTGTACTAACGATATTATTATTTTTTCTTCTATATATACATTCTTATTTTAAGTAATTATATTTTCTTTTGGAAAAAGAAATATATATATATAATTTTAAATTATATTTAAAAAATATTTCGTTTATTTATCGAATAATTAGCTATACAAAATCTTGATTAGATTTGGAATTTTTAGATAAAATGGTTAAAAAAAGAAAGATTTCTAAACATAAAGAAAAAAATGTTTTATGTTTCAATGATTATTATAGACAATTGTAAAAATAAACTATTTTAAAACCAAATGTCAATGTATATAAAACTCGTAGCACACTCATTTTGTAAAGATTTTGACGAATTATAATATGTGAGACACTGAAACAGTCTCTTTTTAATATATTTTATAATAATTACACGGTACCTAATTTTTATGGCTTAGTATAATAATTTTAAAATAATTTGAGAAATGTTAGTTGTATAGGAAAAAAAAAATTCAAAAGCTTCAATGTATACATTGTGTATATTTATTTTAATACGTTTATAACGGTAAAAAGCCACACACAGTTGAATTGTATTCGTCGATGATCCATGTACACACATTTATAGGGTTACTGCTGGTGGACAATATTTATCGTACTTTTTCAAAATGAAACACAACTCGAGAAAAATATTCGACAAACGTTTTATTTTTAAAAACAAAACAACAACGATCATAAAATTATATAGTTATTACATAATAATATTATATGAGTACTTATGAGATAACACAATAGGATAAAAGGTAACGTTTAAATATACACAATCTGTTATATTAATACATAACAGGATTACACTAAATAAAAGTTGTTTTTTTTTTTTTAATTTTTTTTTTTTTTTTATTAAAACAGTATAAATTATAATATGTAAGAATTCGATCTAATTAAATTTTTGGCTATATTATTTTATTATTATTATAATCAGCAAAAACGACGACGAGGAACAGAGAAGTACGAAATATTATATTTTTAAATATGAGCGCGCGGGACGCTCTCGAATTATATGCGGGGGACGAAGCTATCTATAATCAATTTTCTTTTACATTTTAACTATTATTACAACTCATAGGCGCGGGTCAATGATGATCGTCGACGGCCCATGTTTAATCTTAACACATATTATATTATATTACATTATATATTATTAAATGATAATACACAAACTCGACTAAGGTGCTCCGAACGACTACCTATACATAATATTATATTACACTAGATCAATACAGCTATATATTATTATACCTATCATATTATTATTATATTAATTTTTATAATCAGTATCGATGTTGAGTTAAAAGGGTTCCAACATAATAATAATAATAATATCATTATTATTACTATATATAATATAGTTATCGTGGGATTGGAAGCGATAAATCGGTCTAATACGCGACTGGGAAAGTTTTAAGATATTATTATTATTATACAAGTAGAAGAGGGTAAATGTCCGGGGAGTCGCGAAGTTTACATGGACCCACGCTGGTCTAAAAAATCGTTAATTTTTTTTTTTCACCGTTGTTACTATTAAATGCGATTTACAGTTGTAGTCGTATTGTTACTATATATACATACACGTTTTATTGCACGCGGTATTATACTGTTTTTCTCTTTGACATATTATACAACATTATGCGACAAATTTTTTTTCATTATTATTATTATTATATTATGTACAACACGCCGGACACGACGTGGACGTTCACACGCAGCTCTCGGGTATGTGACCGCTTGACATCATCAGCTTCTCCTTGATGTCCGCCCCGTCGAGTTCGTTCGGGTCCGGTCGGACGCGTACGTGATGCGGCGGCTGCGGCGACTGCAGTTGATGCTGTTGCTGCAGATGGTGGTGAGTGTAGCTAAACGGTTTCGGCGTCACGTCGTTCCAACGGCGAGTGGAGTCGTTCGACGGCTGCGACGGCGGCGGCGGCGGCGGAGGCTGTTGACGGTCGTTGATCGCCGTTCCTCCTCCCCTGCGCAGCGTACCGGTCGACGACGACGACGAGGACGACAGCGGAAGCTGTGACATGGTCTGCTGCGCGACGGCTGCGTTCGCGGCTATCCATCCGGCCACAGCCGGGTCGTGTGAGTCGTCCAAAAACTGTACCCCACCGTTGCGCAGTTTGGGCGCATCCGACGGATCTGCTCAACACAACAAACGCAGGTTATTATTATTACTGTTATTACATTTGATCGAATCGGTCGCATATTATTATTATTATTAGTAGTAGTAGTAACGAGCGAAGCCCAAACACATCTTATAGTACAGTACATCACGAGACGATCATATTATACAGTATAAATACACTATACACTATATTGCTTTATAATAAATCGAGATTAATTTACCGTTGCCGCGACGCGAAATTAATACTTACGACGGAGTTGAATTAGTTCAATTGATCGGAATTCTGCGTACTGTCCAATTACTACAATAGTATATTATTGTGGCCGTAGGTAATTGGATGGACGCAATCGGAGGGACTATGTATCGAACGGTGGTTTGAACCGAGCAGATGTAGCTGACAACATAACTATGTGGGATTTACATTATTAAGTACAATATTATATTTTAATCAATCGGTAATAGGCGAAACCCGAGAAGACATTTTGTTCGAAAATAAATAAAAAATAAAGCTAATATTGATTATGTTTAAGAAATGTTATTATAAAACGCGTCCTTTAATACTATTTTTTTTTTTTTTAAATATTTTAACCTTGAGTTTCAGCTGACCCTTGCCTACGATAAACGGCCAACCGATTATATTAGTTTAAAAGCTGTGTCGAAAACAACGCTGCAGAAGACGCTGAGCACTGGTGGGAGTACAAACAGGTGTCACGTGTCGTCGATTTGTCACTACGCGGATTATAAAAACAACGATAAATTCCATCGCTTCAATAACTTCTTTTAGTTTTATGAACTTTTTGTAAGTTCTACTAATCTTTACATAGGAAATTATTTTTAAAAACGCACAATAAAATAAATTATTTTGTAAAACTTTACTAATACCTATTTCTTTCATTAGAAATCACTTGACGTTTACCTACCACATATTATTATTATTGAAATCAAACTTCAATATCTATCCACTCGATATAAGTTTTACGAATACGAGTGTTTTAAGAACATTAATGGTGCTATCGTCAATGTGATTATGGAAAGTTTGATAAGTACACGAAAATGGGAAAAGAAAAAGAGTACTCTTGTTTGAATAAAAAACGGAATGCATAGAATGTTTATGAGTTGATAATATTTCGGTAAATATCGGGAATATCAAACCGTAAAAAACAATTATTAGGTACTATTCATTTTCAATTTTATCAATTAAAAGCATATATCAAAATTGTTTTAATCAAATGCAATACATCATTTATAGGTGATAAACATATATTTACATTTAGTTTAATTGTTAGTCAATAAAAAAATTGTAAATGTTGTATATTATATAATATACTAGCTGTCACCCGAGTGCTCCGCTCCCGTGAATAGTTTTTTGCAAATTGTGAGGTTGTTTCTTTGTCTCATATACCTAGTTATTTCGATCATAAAATGCTATAAAGTGTATTTACCTTATACGTAAAATAATACAAATTTAAGTTTTTTTTTGAAATTCTCATAAATATACTCATAGATAATAAAAACAATTTTATTCTCATATTCATATCATTATCCGGAAAATATATTATTATATAATAATAATAATATTGAACGTCGTTAAATGAATAACGATCATAATAATTATTAAATAATAACATTGGACGTGGCATTTTGTGGGCCTTTGCATCATTCAGCCAATCAGTGCACTACTCATTTATACTATACTACTTTTCTATTGGTTATTATTATTTGATGCGTTTAACCTATCTTAACTGTTCGAGTCTTAAGATTAAGTACGCCAGTCGTAGTTAGAACGCAGTGATCTATACTTCAAACCTCGCAGAACCGTTCAAAACACAGAGCCGTTGTAACATCTCATTTATGTCGACAATAATAATTGATTCATCATCGATTCTATATACACATTCTAAGGTTAGTCGTAGGAAGTTACTTAACTATACGCTTTAAAAAAAATATTTTAATATATTATAATATATAATACATAATATACAATACGTTGAAAATCGAATTTTACAAGAGACACAAAACTTATTTCCTGTAACTTATTATATTCCCTATCTAAAATAAATGAAATAAAGATACACATACTGTTACTATAGGAACACGTGTACTCTCGGTAATTCGAAGTTCACCGGAGAAAAAAAATCGACTTAAAATATTTCGAGTTATCAAAAAATATATAAAAATAAATAAATAAAAGTTTAAATTAATTTAGTATTTTAGTAGTTCACATTAAAGAAATAAAAAATATACATATAAATATTATTTTTAAAGAATTGGTCAAAAGTTTATTGTTTATTTTTATTTAAAACATTATTCTCTATTCTATTATCAAATAATCGAGTGGTTTAAATAAATCTTCCATATCTTCATTGGTTTCAATATATTTACGTAATTTTTCTAAAGCAAGTGTCGCTTTTTTATTTGTGATATTACAGGGTTTTTTTACTTTTTCTTTATCATTGCCTAATATATTAGAGACGATATAGTCTTATACTATAGTACTACATGTATTTAGTTTTTCTAAATCTAGATAAGAAAATTCGAGATATCAAATCTTGTTTAATTAATTTTCGAGTTAACGAGATTATTTTAACATTAAATGTTATTGTTATTTTAAGGGGAATTTTATTTTTTATTTGAGAATTTCGAGTTATCAAGGTTCGAACTATTGACAGTCAATATATTATATTTCGTCTTCACACCAAATAGTGTGTTCCTAACAAATTTTTTACTAAAACCTCCAGTTAACTGTCAAATATATCTGGAAATAAAAATGTATATACCCAATGAGCACATATATGATTTATAAAATCATTGAGAACATTTAATTCGATTAATTAACTAATTAGTTAAGATACTAATAAAATATTTTTAAGAAACGAGAAAAACAATTTATAACACTATTTGTCTACCATAAATATATATTTTATACCATTTAAAGTCACTTGAATGAATCAAAATTACTTATTTTTGGCTCTAATAATGATGACATAGGTAATATATTTATTAGCATTAGTTATAGAAATCAATAATCATTTATATTTTACATTCAACAATCAAATTATTGTAGGTAATAATTTTTATTTTATTTTTTATTACAAAATGCTACTATCATAATTATTTGCTTTTGTTAACTTTGAAGCAAAATACTCACGTACCTATGCTTAATACATTATAATATGAACGTTTGTATTTTAAAAAGCTGGAAAAATGCACATAAAATACGTGAAACCAGCTTTGTATGTACCTATCTATTATACATGTGAGCGTGTTTATGAATTCATGATGAAGAATGTGTCACGCGATAATAATTGTAGTGACATACAAAAATAATAATAATAATAATAATAAATATATAAAATACGGCTACGATAAAAATACCAGTTACATGTATTATATATAATAAATACATTAAATATTTTTACTGAGGCTTGTTATAACATATTTACATATTTATTTGTTTAGAATGTTGTACAATCTGCATTAACGGTTCCATACACATCAGTTATGGGTCCGTTTCCATTTATTCAATGTCATAATCAAATCGAAAATAAAAAATATCAAATATATATATATATATTAATGCATATAGTCATATATGGTTTTACAAATAAACATTTAATGTTTAGATACAGATATGGAATAATATTCAATGATATTATTGAGTGATACGTATAGCACACAATTTGTAAAATCATCATGAAAAAATTGCCCATCGTTCTGTATGTAGACGGTAGTTCAATAGGATTAGTAAAATAATAATATAATAATAATGTTTTCATTAATAGTGGTTCTTAAATGCTTTTTAGTGATTTAAATGTGAACGCGTGTAGTTCAAGTAATACGAAAACGTATTTTGTTTTTGAGCCTTTTTTCCTACATTTTATCTAAGTCCATCAACACTCGAACCCTATAATATGCATATTACTAAACATTATACATCATAATATACATGATTTACGTTAAACATTATATTACTGTTATATTGTGACTAAGATTGAATGCTTGTCAAATACAAATTTCTTTCGTATGCCTTGAAATTATAATATTCATAATAATGTATAATTAAATTGTATTCGACGATGACGTAGTTAAGTTTCCTTTGCGATGAAAACCGCGTCGGAAATGCTGTCAGAAAACAAAACGTTAATTGTAATAAATATTATCAGCGACACGTTGTCATGCGTATCCATACAGGTATACAATATACGTATTATATACAAGTCGTAATATTCAAAAGGCATACACGGTGCCGAGCGATCCGCTCCCATACACCCCACTGGCGTGATTTTATTAAATTAAAACGGCACATTTTTAATTATACAGTTTATATTATAATTCGTCGAATATCCGTATGCAAATTTATTCCAAAACATGAGCTTATGCGATATTTGGGAGTACGCGTTTCGAAATTTAACCGTTTATAAATAATAAATACGGTAATACGGTAGCAGAAGTAAAAAACAAAAAAAAAAACATAAAAATAATGATGCACGGCGTGTTAGTTATAATATGTCATACGAAACTTATTCCGTTCACATATAGGCATATACGATTATGAAAGTCGTAAAATTATAATATTATCGTTGCAGTAAGTATACGAGTTTCGAGGTAGAATTATTATATCGGACGAAACGGGCCTTATAAATTTATAATAATATATATAGTCTATACACCTAAATCATATTATTATATATTTTACACGTTATCAATGGGTATCTGCTTACATATTATATTTATATATATATAGTCTGAGATTTTATTCAATTTTCGCGTAATATTTTACTTGGCGCAAGATGAACGACCGAATCAATTTATTTGAACTATAGCTGCCGCCTATAGTGTATACACATAAACATTATATTACATATTGGTTAGAAAAACATACTCTTATCGGACACCTTTCTTTTTTTTTATTATTTATGTTTAGACCACCACGCCACCGTCGTTATTATGATACACATATATAATACTTTCGTAGACAAGATTACGTTTTCCGGAAGTTTCGTGAGAATTAAGAGTTATTTATGTATGTGGCGTAGTGATAAACTACTCTATTATTCGGTGATTGTTTTCGATCCGATCGAAGAAAAAAACCCCGTCTAACCCCGAGAGTGCCAAACGACAGGCTTGTACTTTACACTTATCTCGTCGGCATTAATGCAGCCTATTTTCTTCTCGACGTATTTTACAAAGGAATTCCGTTTATTTAGCATTAGGTAATTTCATCGAAAAAAAAATACGCGTATTATTATTTTAAAACAATATCATCGAATTAAACCACTCTTTATAAGTCACAAAATCGATGCATAATAAGTAAACAATACCAATTTTTAATGATAAAATCAATTGATTCACTTTCACATGGCCCGTCTTAACGTCACATTTTTTTTTTTTTTTTGAAAATATATACATTTAACGTGTTGTATTAAATAATAATGTAATGCCAATATATAAATTATAGGTACCTATTTGGGTATATATAATGACGCCGTTTACCACAAATAAATACCAGAACGACGAGATTTTTAAGAATTAGACATGTAAGCCGCTAACATTACACCGACTATGTGCAAACAAAATATCGGAGTTTTGTAGCTTACCCGTCGGAGAAAAAAAAATGAAAAATGAATGCATTAATTACCGTATTTCACTTGAATCAGGTCAGGATCGGTATCCGTTTCTAGAATGGACGAGGCTATTTGTCCATTACTCCTCTGGTGGACAATCACTTGTTTGTCGCCACCGGTCGGTTGTCGGGAGTTGCGTTTTCTACTGTTCGCCGTCTTCAGTTTGACAATCACGATGATTGTCAGCACGATGAGCAACAGGCAAACGCTCACTATCGTTATCAACACCGGTGACACTTTTAACACTTCGACGCCAAATCCTGTAAAAAGCAAATAGAAACTTGTAAAACACGTTAGTGTATAGGCGTACGGTTCAACGAATGGGAAAAAAAAAACAAATTAACAAAAATAATATATACCCGATGAAAGAAACGTGAGTATTTACTATTTTACCAATTTGTTAACGGCAAAATTATTGTTACTATAATTATTATTATTAAGTACTTTAAACTGACGTTTCAAAACTAATAATTCTCTCGAAAAGGTGAGTTAATACCAACATGCATCGTTTAATTGTTTATACATAAATATATTATACAATATAACTACTGTTGTAATTGGTTCAATCATAGAACATCATATTTTTATGTATAAGCTCAATCCACTGGGTATAATAATAATGTCCAGAAAACCTATACTTAATAGTATGTTTACGGTATATATTTTAAATTTATATTTATCGTTATAATAATAATTAGTGGTTAATATAAGAGTATGAATTGTATATTTTAAATATTTTAAACATTAGAATAGATAGTGCGACACTCTATTTTATTATAATTTAATCACAATATCTTGACCATTAAGCGATAGAACTATTTGACGCGCAAAAGAAACTTTTGAAAGTAATAATAATTTATTATAATATCAACCCTATTAATGCAACTAAATATAAATGAAAACGTAATATACGAGAAGAAGTATCGTAACATTTCTGATAACTAAAGTATATTATACTTATAGAAGTCATTAAACAAATATAATATCAGTTACCTATGTAAATTAGTTATTTTTATAAAGAATGAAATTAAAAAAAAAAAAAAAAAAACAAATCGACTTCCCAAATCTACAGATAAAATATTTTCTTATTAATACAGTGTTTAAATTTCATTGTACAGTATACACTTTAAAGAATACGTATGGCATAATGATAATGATAATAATTTCCATCAGTTTAAGAAATTTTTTTCTTAAAAATAAATATCTGACGAAATAATATGGCCTTAATATTTAAAGTATCTTATATCATATATTTTTGTAGTCTGAGTGTTTTAATTTTCTAAGTATTATTTCATACGATTAGTAGTATTTTTAACACATTCCAAGAAAATGTATTTAAAACGAAAAATATTAAATATTAATATTATAAAAATAACAAATTCGTTGTAGTCTCACTGAAGAGAGCATATTTTAGTTTCAACTTGAAAAATAATTGCTCAACATATAAAATTTAAAAGTTTTTAAAAAAATAGTCACCGTTTTCTATAACACACAATAGTTCTTGTATTAAAACATCATCTCCGACGGATGGCGTTTGAAATCAATATATTTTTCCCCCTATTGTTCTTATTACATCTTATGATAAATATGTGTTATACGACACGTTAAAACTTTTCAACAATATTCTGTGGTATTTACGAGTGTGTTTTTTAATATTATTCATTTGAAAAATAAAAAAACGACTACATGTTATATTCATATAAACATCCAGTGATCAGACTTCACCAGTTCTGTTCCCAAAAATATAACATTTATAACAATATATATTACCTAACGTCAGCTATCGATATTGAATTTGAACAATATATTATATTGTACGGATATAATAATATTATCTCTTTCATACTAGTATACTATCTAAGTATCATTATATTTCGCTTTTAGAGTTTTAAACGGTCACGCGGATGATTAAACAACGTTACGAAATGCATTAAAAGCGGCTCCTATATAATGTAAGATATAATATATGTACGTAAAATAATATATTTCAACATCGAACGAACACACCATCACGCGCTGTAATTATAATAATAATATATACTTAAACCAGGGTATAATACTTGTCATTACTTTTAATGTGTCACGATGTGCAGCGTACGTGCAGAGCAGCGTGCGCGTATATTATAATAATATGTGCACCGCATTTCCGTATATAATGTATACATATCTGATGATTTTCGATGAGGGATTTCGCGTCGCCGTATAATGTTTTAACCAATCATAGCTAATTAAAGTTTGCTTTGTGAGGATCTCATACACTTGACAAGTTATACGTGCCCCATCGCCGTCATATATTTGTGACATTAGTTTGCAATTAAAGACGTGGGCTAAGACGGACTCGGCGGCGGAGGGCGTTGGGACGCGGGTGCGGATGGGGTCGCGCGTGTGTGCGTGCAGCGCACGCTGCTGCGGCACAGGTAAATCGAATATTACAAGGATGAGGATCCGCCGGCAAACTCGACAAGATTGAATTTAATTATGAATAATAAGCTTGCCAAAAGTTCCTTCGTACGCACCACCGCCGAAAGAGAATTGTGTGTCGTTTTTCGTTTAATATGCGCCGCGCGCGCTCGTTATAAATATTTTATTAAACGTTCTTCGCAAGTCGCCGCGGGACGAACGTCAACACACACACACACACACACACACACAAGCACAACGATATCCGCGGAATTTCGCAACACTTTGGGCTTATGGAAATCTGTGGAGAAAAAATAAAGAGTCAGCCAGGAAAACGTTATTGCGACTTTATTAAAAAGGATACAGCACAACGGTTGTTAATAATTAAACAGTAGAGTGCCGCCCGACCCGTGGACAGTTTAATATAGGGTGCATATCATATTATATTATAATACTCGCATATTATAATGGCATTTATGTATACGGTGGCTTTTAAAATATTCACGTGAATCCTCAGAAAAACCGTAGGTAATACGATTTTTTTTTTGATTTTTTTTAGAAAAAAAAGCCGGCTCGAGGACAACAATAGTGTCTCCTCGTGTGGTACAATGCGGTAAGATTGAATTTTCAACTACTATAGAATGACATTTAAACGTCGTCGTCGTAAAATCGAATAACTGTAGTCTATACAGTGCTATAGCTTGAATATAGTATATTTATGTATCATAACTGGTTTAAAACACGCGCGTTGTAACGAGCCTATATACGCATAGGATTCGAAAACCAATAACAATATGACTATATTTAAATTTTACAAAAGGTACACGAGACTCGCATGATTTTATTTATTTTTTTTAAAGCCCTATCATAACCGAAAATATCAAATAAAATAATGATTTAATAATAATAATATTCATTACGGGAAAGATTAAAAATCGTGGAAAGCTGTACCTATGTTTAACGTACATGGATCATAATCGTATTTTAAAATTTTAATGAACACATTGGTTTTGAAAAGTCCTGGCGTTGAAAGATTAGCGTGCTTATGTATATACGCATATTTTAATGTATTATATGAGATCCATCTCGATTCACCGCAGACTTCTTTTCAGTTATTCATTTTGTTTCCCCTCTCACCGAGTTCGCATGGCCCATCATATAAAAATAATAATAATAATAATAATATAGCGTCTTCTCGACGTTACCACCACCACCGGCCATCTATATACTATATATATATACATGGCACGCCTCCCATAGAAAAGACCAACAAGGTAAATATGGCTTCTGAGAAGTCGACGAAAGTATCATACTACTACTATGACTAGTAATATGATTCCTTTGTGCCTGTACAGCATCTTGAAAGTTTCAATTAATCCTTTTCTCGGAGACGCGGCCGTGTTCGAGCTCGCGCTAACACACACGCGCGCGTATAGGGTTTCGGTTCCCACAACACCTTTTCAGAGTCATTTTGTCCGACACTATATATATATATATATATATATATATATATATAATATAACATTGTGTGTATAGGCGCAGGTAAGCTTAACCTTTATTCAAGTTAAGCCAACGATTTTTTCCCCATCACGCTGACCTCTGTTGCAGCGGACTTGAATTATTTAACGGGTGCGCGTTCCTGTCAGTGTGATACGCGCGATAAAGCCGTTTATATCGCGGATTCGTCCATCGATGGCTAATTGGAAATGATATTTTAGATGGTATTTTTTTATTTTACGATAGACTTACTGTAGTTGAGTACTGCTATTTCGTCCTCGAAAATAAATAAACGAGCTTTCAAAAAGCATACTGCAGGTATTAGCACTATCCTAGACTTTGTTTATACATATTATTGTGTATACGTCACCCGCGTACAGCACGGACGTTTAATTTAAACTGTTTAATAATTTGCGAACGTTCTGAGACAGTGTTGTAGTATATATGGTGTTATATTATCGTGTCATTTCAATGAATCGACAAAGATCGATTTTTATATAGGCATTAATAATTGATTTAAACAATTAATGTAGACATCACGCACAACATACGTTTATACTAAGAACAGATACTAGCTAGTCGTCTCATAAAAATTGTTTGGTTTTTTGAAATGATTTTAGCATTTATTGTTATTCGAATGAAATTCTGCGTGTTTTACTATGGCATCACATTACCAGATATAATAGAATAAAATATACATTTGTTCAGTGTTAACACTTTATAATATTGAATAAATGCATACTTATAAATGTATTATACATAAAGTACCTATATGTAATAAGCTAACAATAATAATATTATATGTACGACGCGTAGTGAATAATCGTAATTTAGTTTGATACGTTATTTTGGTTGTTTTTTTAGTCTTTTGCCGACGAAACAATAGGTACTATATTAAAAGAATGTAATAAATACGATCGAAGTGTCGGTAAAGCATTATTATGATTAGAAAAACGCTATGGAAACATTTTTAACTGCTACGCAAAGATCACAAGGATAAAAATTAATATTACATAATAATAATGGCAGCGAATGAACATAAAAGCGATCATTTTATAACTATTATTATAGGTACGATACAATAAGTGTATTAAATACTGCAGGTGAGGAGAAACAGCGTTGAATATGAATAATCAATAAAAAATAATTCTTAGAATCCGTTATATACGAAATGATAATATGATATTTTAAGATTTATGTATAATTGGAAAACAACAAAATAATATATTGCAATTAATGTATTTAATTAAATTAAATTAATAGTATTGAGACATTTTCAGAACTTGACGGATATACAACCATTATTTCAGCGCTACAGTGTTTTGCAGAAATGAATAGAATTACTATGGCTGGTGAGCGAAATAATATTATTAATTTCATCGGAATCGGGTCTGGCCTTTACTAACCCGACTCCACACGGACAAAAATCGTAAAAAAATAAAATAAAAAAAAAAAACTTTACGCATTCCTGCACTTGCGCCCTTGGTCTGACGACAACGAAGTATTTCGAGGCTATAAAAATTAGGTTAATTGTGTCGTTAAATGCGAAAATTAAACAACAAAAAACAAGAACACTATAGCTGCGAGTTTAAGCCAGGTGAGGTCGTTCTTTTTTTTTTTTTTTTTACTACACTTTAGTATCGATTTTGGTTTACAATTTTATTATGTGCTGCATATAGAGCAGCGCTCGTCGATACATCAAACCCAAAACCACCCGAGATAGCGGCGGCGGCGGACATTGACTGAAAAACTACGTACAGTTCTCGAACTCGTGAGCTACATCAACTACGTCGGCTAAACACGTAACATTATTACTAAAACTGCTACGTCTCTCAATGTAGAATACTATTATTACAAAGAAGGTCATCACAGAATATAATATTATAATCATACCTAAATCATAGTATTATAATCTAGCTTAACGTCGGTTGAATAAACTTAATATATTATACATTATTATAAGTCAAAGAACACATGCAAAATATTTTTTGACATTGTTCACGGACGATTTAAAGCATTTTTAAAAATTTATTACTTGTGTTTAAAGATATAAAACATAGATGTATATATGAATAGATATCATATTATATACAATATAATATTAATACTTCAATATACCTAATATTGGTATGCATTCTCTCTTTTTTTATTTAAGTTATGTCACAATTATAGGGTTTTAGAGTTGAATATATCGAAGTGTTTTCAAATGTCTTTTTCATGTAACGGTTGATGAAAATCAATTGTTTTAAATTACATTACTGTTGGAAAACTACTTGCAAGGACTGAGGATTAAGGTGTCACTTTATCTAGTCGTCCGTCATTCAAACATTAACACAGCATTAGGAAAGCTACAGAAAGTCAGTTGTAGCATTAAAATATATAAAAATATACTTTTGAGAATTTTTAACACCAAGCGATTTAGTTTAAATCCATTTAATTTTCATTTAATCTGTAGAACAGTTATCATAAATAATATATAATAAGCAGTAATATCAACATTTAAAATATATTTATATGCAATGTCTTTAATAATATTTTGAGCAGATATCAAAAGTCAACAATATTGCATATTTTAATTTGCAGACAAATAACACAAATTAGAAACAAAATAAGAGTTTAAACTACCTATTTCATAAATCATAATCTAGCATGTTAGTGCTTTAAAGGTAATATGATATTTTTCTAAGGCAGCGTATTATGTGAGTAATTATTGTGATACGAATGTATAAATTTAATTCATAACATTTACTACATATTACCATTGAGTATAGATAGTACTATTACAACCTATTCGAAGTACTTCAATTTTATAAAATACATATAAGAAAATGTACTAACTATTTAAAAATCCCTGGCCCAAGTCTATATTTCAGTATGTTAAGCATAATGGTGAGTAACTTATTCAAACTTACTTCCCTGTATATCTTTTTCTTTATGAAAACACATACAACTACAAAATTATGACTACTATGTTAACATTTATAATATATATTATTGATATTATCAAAATTAGGATAATTTATTTTAATAATAGGTATGCAAGTTTAAGGTTTGTTTCTTCATAGAAGATATAATTATGATTTTGTTGCATATTTTTATATACTCTGATTTAATAGGCACAATATCAAGTTGTTTAAAAACAAATTATATAATTAATATATATAAAAGTCATAATGGAGAATAAACGCAGACATTATACAATATGCATGTATTATTATTTAATTTTGAGACCAGATATGAATTAAATTAATTAATACTTTCAGCTTTATGTCTAACAAAACCTTTTTCAGAAGATATTATTATAATCTATATATCATAAAAATACCATTACTTCAATCTTTAGATTTAGCATTCAGTTATTACTTATGAACTGCTATGTATACTCATTATAATATCTTCTCATCTGTATATTTTAGTATTATACGTATGACATTATGAAGCCATCTTCAATATGGTTTTTATAACCATCTACCTATCAAAAAATTATATTTTTATAACAATTATTAATTAATTTTTGTTTATGAATTTACCAAAAATACGAGTACATAGGAGATAACTTAACAATCAAATCAACTATAATATTTGTCATGTTAGAAACATGGGATCGGTGTGCTTGGTTATAGACAGGTATGAGACAGAAAGCGTTATAATTATTAAATCCCCATATATAGCAAATATTAATTTAGACATATTATTATTGAATGACAGCAACGACTCTCTAATAACTGATGGAAATTATATACACCATGTGGAATTGTGGATGCACGTTGGTTGCAATGTCTAGATACAAGTATTATTCATATTCCATAATGTCAAAATGGTTATGGCATACACAATACGTATACTATTAAAATTATTCATAATAATTATATGGACGCACAAATGGATATTATACGACATTAGTTAGCATGAATTTAATATGAATTGATATATAATATTATTGATATCAAATTTGAAACGGCAACAACCAGAGAACGTCAAGCAATGAAGTCAAGTAACGTGCTGCATTTAATCACGAAGCATTAAGCATTTGCATAATAACAAACCGTCCCTGTACGTTTCAAACAGTGAAAAACAAAATACAGCATCACGATTAAAGTAACATTTAGAAAAAGTAGTTTTAGGAGCCTAAGCCTCAATCCTCCCTCTACTTATATTTGTTTAAAAATACGAGTAAGTAAAAAACGTTATCACAATCTCAAAACCAGTAAGATAGCTTTTTTTTAGGAAAAACCGTGATCGACATCCCATTTAAAAATAAACGATCTATTTACACGCGAGTAAAACCTTTATCTATAGTAATATTTAAAATAATTATCGATTTATCTTTGCCATCATAATCATCAATAAACGTTATAATGATAATTGTAAAAACCAAAATAATCGTTTGTAAAATGTATGTATAGGTACAGTTATCGTTGGGTACTATTATTATACAAATGCTAACTACATTTAAAAATTGCAGATAATCGGAGGACGGTGTCGGTGCTGTACTCACCCATTTGGTTCTCGGAGCTGGGAAACGAAAATCTGGGCAGAGTGACGGCGGTGGACTTGCCCTTGGCGTTGACCGCGTACATGCGAGCCGTGTACAGCACGCCTAGAGCGACCTTGCCCAGTGAAAATCGCGGCGACGTCCGGTCCGTCAAGTTCCGGTACAGCTCCTCGCCGTCCGTCTGGCTGTCCAGGTTTTCGGCGTACACCTCCAGCACGAACACCTGCTGCAGGCCGCCGTCGTAGCCCGGTTCGCATTGTACGTCCACCGCACCGTCCGTGTTGTTCCGGACAGTACAGTTGTGCACCGATTGCGGTTTACCTGGACCGGAACATACGTTAATAATATTATAGGACAGGTATTATGTAAAGTAAGTAACTGGTGTTCATATAGTATATAAGTCGTCGCCAAGTCATCTGAATTGTCCAAAACCCACACACTTTGGCCGACTTTTTTGTGAGGGAGGGGGAGGGGGTGAAAAAAAACATTGCTCGACAAAACGGCGATTTAACATTTTACTCACGAACAAGTAATACCACTATCCACTTGGTGGGGTGGTGAATAGAGTGTGCGGATTTTGGGAATTCCCTCGTTATTTGATTTTTTTCATTTAACGTTATTTTAATTATTTGTTTTCTGTTTAATCTCTTATTTAACGTTTAAAATATTTTTGACATTTCATTTTTATATTTTTTACTACATTTTACTGTAATTTTTGACAATGTGATATAAAATCTACGAAAATTGTAGAATTTGTTGACCAGCGGATTATTAGGTTATTTTCAATTATAAATTTGTAAACATAACTAATTTCTATCGGTGTGTCTGTGTTAGATATTTAGAAGAAATGAAGATTGGTATTTTCTATGATATTTACAGTATATTTCCGGTATACATGAATATTGTATATCTTAAAGGTATAAACACAAAAAGATTATAGCTGAGCATGTATTTTCATAAAAGCTTTGAATAGTTGCCATGCTTTGCCAAACCAATTACGGTAGACCGCACACCGTACTATAACTCAATATTATATAATATTGTTATTGAGGTTTTGTCACGGTATATAATAATCACGTACATCGCGTGCCACGTGGTATTGGTGATGATATAATTTTAGTAATAATAACATAAGGCATCACTTGTAAAACGCTATCGATTTGAACATATAATACAGCAATAATAAAACATAATTTACACGGTTGTAGGCGAACACCATTTTTTTCCTTTTTATTTTTATTTTTATTTTTAGAAACAACTATCGACGAAAGCGTAATAATTATTACGGCAACAAAATGTTTTTTTAATATATTGCGGGTAAAAAAACGCGTTAAATTATGTTGTCAGTGTTTTTAATCGATTTGTGTTCTGTTTCGTACACTACAAACTTTTGTTATTAATATTTTATTTTTCATTAAGAAAACTTGAACGGCCGAACTAACGAAAAAAAAAAAATCGTTTCTGTCTTACACGGTACAGTTTTTAATATAAAAACTATGTAACACTATATTATCGACAACAATTTGTTGTCCGTAAGTACCAATTAAATATGGAACGTGCATTTACTTAAATGTTCCAATCGAAATAGTTGCGTGATTTGACGCATATATGATGTTTACTGTACATGTAACATTATAACAAATTATTTCCATAATATTATATTAAAAAAATAAGTGTGTAATTATAAAAAAAAAAAAATAATTAGAATCAGAGTATAAAAACTTTTATTAAATTAAACTAAAAAACCTATTTAAACAAAGAAACTTGCGCGTTAAGGTGGTATTGATTTAAAAATGAAAAAAATAGTATAGATATAGTATGGTAAAAACTATAAAGTATAAATATAATCTATTATTACAATTCAATTTAATAAAAGCAAAATGTGTTTACCAATGATTACCATAATACTATTATATTAGTGTATACAATTATTTTAATATCAATAAAAAAAAAAAATTAATTTCATGGAGTATACTCTTAAAGTAATGATATAATAATATAATATACTGTAGGCCTTCTCCACTCAGAAATCGTTCTTTGTTTACAATAATGTATCATTTAATTCAATTTTAACATAATCATTACGGTGATCCACCTGACAGCTGCGTACAACAGTGGTACACACACCCTCTTTTTTCCCTTTATTTTCACAGTGCAAACCTGCACTATGGTGAAATATTATATTAATATAATACAATGTATAATTCGTTTTTTTTATGTTTTATATTTTTTCTTTGTTTTACATAGTACCTATACAAAATATTAAATGTATAAAGAGATTAGAATAATTATATCGCGGTCTTATAATAGAAATGTACTTTTATTATCATTATGCAGTTTATTTATAAAGGTTAAACGGTGTTTATTCGTTGTTGCATAAATCATTTCTGAAATACATTAATATTATTTATTCAATTTGGAAATAATTGTTATTGAATATTACGGAAAATAATAATAATAATAATAATAAAATATATATGTAAAAAAGAGAAGTTGTGTCCTAAAAAGGACAAAAAAAAATTCTTTGAAAAGGTTAATTGACATTTTACATTTCATTTTTAATTGGTATACTTATGCAGGTGTTTTTAAAAATACATAACAATATAAAATACAATAAAAAATTAACTCCAAATAAAATATTTTGATATTCGAAATACTATGTAATAGTTTGAGATCATTGAAAGTCAAGTAGGTACAATAAAATACATAAAAAAATTCAAATTTTAAAAAATAATTTAAAGTGATAGCTGGGCTGTTGCTATGAAAAATTATAATTTTGGCATATAAAAAAAAAAAAAAAAACCAAAAATATTATAATAAGAAATAAATAGTTGTTCTTGTTATACATAATTTTACTATATGCATAATAATATGCATGGTAATGTTTAAATTGTATATAATTCTTTAGATAAATTTGTTTATAAAGTCGCGTTTTGATTTATTTACGTATATGTTTTATTAATACTAACTGAAAATATGAGAGAATTCAAAAACATCACAGAGTCCAATAGCTATTAATTTGCTTAATAAAAAATTGAAAAATTCAAGATCGATATTTCAGGAGTTCTTAAAACTTAAACATACTTTAACTATTATCGTTTGAGAAAAAATGTCCGTAACGATCTCTCGGTTATCTACACTCAGTAAACATATGATATTGTCTCGTTTCTACTAACAGAACAAAATTCAGAAAGTTCACGCAACATTTTTTAGTATTTTCTTCACCTAAATTATTCATCTATATTTTTATATAATATTTCTAGACGTTAAATATAATATAAATATTGAAATGCTTACCGGCAGCAACCATTTGAAATAGGCACGGCACGGACTGGTGGCCGACCCCGTTGGTTGCCCAACACGACAGCGTGCCGTAGTCCAAGTCGGCGACGGGCGTGTACCTGAGCACGCTGAAAGTGCCGTTGGATATGTACCGTTCCGGGCCGATGTCGATCGTCTCGCCCGAATTGTTGAACTTCCACCGGAACCCTTTGGCCGGCGGATCAGCGTCTACCTCGCACGGCACGTCCATGCTTTCGCCCCGGGACGCGCCGATCACCATCACCCGGTCTGTTTTGCAGCCCGGCGCGTCTGCGGAAACGCGATCATAAATAAACATTGCGATTCGTATATAGGATATTAAAGGTTCAGGTTATGTATAATATTGAATTTTCTATATGTTTAAACTATACGCACTATATGTCGTATATAGTAAAATAATAAAAATATCTCCGCCCTCAGAAGTCACGCTGCAGATTCCGAAGCCTGGAGAACGTAAATAATATGTAATTATAAACGATAGCTGATATAACATTATCGATTGGTAAAATGTAAGACACTCCCCTGACTGTTCAAAAATTATATCATATTATATTGTATTATAACAATATTTTTTTTTTTATGTTCGGGACATAAGCACAATTCACTCATACAAATACTAACAAATAGGTAGAGGCTAAATTATTATATACAATTTTGTTTTGTTTTCGTTTTAGTTATAATCAGTTCACAATAATTTCGGGCTATTAGGCAAACACAATATATAATTTAATTTTAATACAAACTGCACAATTATAACTTTATTATTTATTTTTCTTCAGATGCTTTATATTATATTTGCTGAAGATATACGTAAAAGAACATACGACCATTTTAATCCATGAAAAGTGGAAAACTGTCATTTATCCATTGTTGCCTCTTGCCTATTACCAATCTGCATGTAATTTCAGATAAAAAAACAGAGTGGATTCTTTTTGTAATCAATGATGATATCAAAACTTGAAATCTGTGGTATTTGCATATCATAAAAACATTATAAGTAAGATATAAATTGGTTTCGTGATTCACACTATCATACTGTACGACTGGGTTGTACACGAACCTTTTAAAAAGTGGACTGTATAATATATGAAAGGAGATTAACAATGTTTCTGATAATATGACGGGGAAATATATATTATCGTATTACATATAATATTTTCTTATATATTAAGGTTAGTAACATGGAATAACACGGTGACGATCACAGATCGATAGTTTTTAGATAATAGATACTCCGTGACAAAGTAGTTTTAGTTTTTTAGGCAGGCTTATAAATTTTTTTTTTTTTTTTCATGGCAAATCCACAACGTTTCCAATTTTCTCCGAGCACCCATTAAAAATGCAATAAGACTTTTTTAAATTTCAATACATTTGAATTGTTATTTATCATTTAAAAAATTAAAATTTTTAAACAGGCGGTTTTTAGTTATTTTTTATTTAGTCGTTTTTCTTATCTATTAGTTATTTTACTCGAGATTTTGCACGCACAGGATGCTTTATAATATAATGGGTTTTTATTATTCATAAACATATTTTTTCAAATATTGTTTACATTGCAAGTATATCGTGTTTAGAAATTTCAAACTAAAATCATCATCGTTCGAGAAATATCGGAATGCCGTAAATTACAATACCATTAGATTATGTGTCAACCACGATTTTATTTTATATTTGTGTACGTATACCCATAGCACCTATGCTTAATGCATATTTTTCAAACAACAAAATACGAGGTGTGCGTAGGTGGATATGTTGATGAGGGTACGGCATTAGCGCAAAATAGACGTATATTATGCATGAATTATGAATGTTTAATATATATTATATATTATATATATAGATTGTAAAGCTATTGTAAAGCTATGAATTGGAATTTAATTAGAGTGTATTTGTTTTATGTACATCCAATCTGCTGTGAGTGTAGATTCATATTTACGTTTTATGACGCCGAGTCAATATTATTTCAATCTTGTAATAGCTCAAATAACATTTTATTATTATTAGAATCATATCACTCGATTATGTTAGTGCGCTTCGTATTAGTGTCTATACATTTTATACACACGATGGTACACAGATATGCTCATCCAAATTTTTTCATTTCATAATGAATTTATCCAGTTACTGATTTTTTGAATGCTTATATTATACATAAATAAATAAGGAATATGTATTTAAATGTTTAGATTTTTTACCATTTGAAGAGTGTTTTGTAGCGATACCAACTTCATTTTTTTTTTCAACAGAGAATCATTTATTTTCCTGTAAATATTGTTAAGTGAATAACTTTTTTCTAGATGATGATATATCTAAATCGAAATCAAAACGAGTAGTTTTTTAGTTATTTAAGTTTATGTACCAAGGGTATATGGTATAATCGTAATAGATATAGAGGTTATATGAGTTATAATGATAAAAAAATTCTACAATTTTTAAAAAATGTTCGAGTATAATAATTAATAATACAAATAGTTTACTATCATTTGAAAAAAAAAAGTGGGCAAGTGGGTACCGCTCTGCTGTACATTAGGTGCCGTGTGGATCACTATTATATATTATAGGAGTGTTAAATTTGAATCCAATGATAGTTATCGTTGCATACGAAAAATGATTCTGAACGAAGATGATTTGTCAGCCTGGGATATCATTTTGAATGGTCGGTGAAAAAGGTGGTTTATGTTTTAATGGCCTGAATACACCAAAACTTAAGTTCGTTTATAATTATTGTGAGCTAAACTAATGAAAAACCTCGTATTAAATTTTTAACTCTTAGCTACTTACACAAATTTTTTTAATATTCAGGAATTTGACGAATTTTTGTCAATATTTGAACTTCAAATGCTAATAAAAAAAAATTGTGCCTATGTATTCTTATATTTTTTTATTCACTATAAGAATAATTTATGAGGAACTTTGCATTAAATTTTCAAGTATTTTGATTGGGTTAAAAAAAATTATCGAAACTTCAAAAAAAATTTTTCATAAAAATCGAAAATTTCAGTGGTCTATAAATAACTAAAAAAAATTTGAAAATTTAACTGTACATAGATAACACTAACATAAATATTTGGTGAAAATTTCAAGTATTTACAGAGATTAGTTTTTGTTTTTCTTGATTTTTTTGAAAACTGTTGGAAAATGTTTACTTTTGACTTCTATAATGCACCAAAGATATTCACTTTTACATCGGAAACTACCCCCAAAGTTTGAAATTGGAGCATTATTTCGACTAGTTATGCTGTACACAGATACAAAAACAAAAAAAAAAGAAGACACACATCATTGTAAAATCAATACATTAATCATTTCGTTCAGAATCTAAAATAAGTATATATCGTCATTATTTACACTTATTATTATATTATAATATAATACATTTTTAAAGAAAAACACGGTAATGGACATATGAGTAAATCATATTTGTATAATACAGTAACAACAAAGTTTAGTAAAAACGTTTGATATATTATTATGGTTCATCATGTTAGTTAAAAACTAAAATAAATTATGATACTATATTATATCGTATATAACAATGCAACAACAAAAAAGTAAAAATACCTATAGGTTTAAAAAATAAACATAAAACGATAAAAATAAAATGCAAACGTTTTTAAAGTTTTAAAACAGCGTGAAAATTCATTTTATAGTGGACCGACTCTGACTGGTGCTCGTTATTCTCGGAAAACTGTTTTCAATAAAACAATAAAATGTTGGCAACTTTGACTCACAACACCTATACACTTAAACACACGGTATCTCAGAACAAGGGATTTATAAGACAAATCAAGGCAAACATTTTTTAATAATAAACAGCAAATACAATACACATTTTTGTAAAAATTTTATGTATTGCAGATAGAAAAAACGCTTCGAGCACAATAACGTCAAATTACACTTTCAACTGACGCCCTATCGTTATTTTTTGAACGCCGAAATTTAAGTGTTTGGGTAAGTCTACAATAATAATGTACTAAGTATGGTATTATTTTTTGTACAAACATATCATAATATATGTGTGAAAATCAAAACAGGTTAAAATCGTAGTAGTCAGTGTTACCGAAAAATATGATAATCAGTTAATGTCGACGATGACTAGACAACAACGCCAATGCCTGATTTAGCAGGGAATTGTCATAAATGACTAGTTATCAACATTGCCTATGCTTTCCAGTCATCCAGTCATTGTCGATAATGACTAGGATATCACGACAATTCATGAAATATCATCTTTTCCGGTAATATATATAATACATATATGTATAACATTAGCTTAACGCACTATTGTAATATAATATAACTAGATAAACGAGTCCGCTAAATAGTATGTTATCCTATTTCTATAATATTATGTAAAATCACGACAACGATCTGCAACAGCGGTAGTGTGATTCGGCCAAATATTTACCGAATTTTTATACGGAAAGAGCCGTTATTTTATATACGCGTTAGGGATAAATAACTGCCTATATATTTTGTGTTTTAACAACAATAATCAAAAATAATAATAATATTTATTGCAATAATC
This sequence comes from Aphis craccivora, assembly GCA_009835225.1. NCBI lineage: Eukaryota > Metazoa > Arthropoda > Insecta > Hemiptera > Aphididae > Aphis > Aphis craccivora. The sequence goes on along the minus strand of VUJU01000091.1, from coordinate 51,063 downwards.
GCAATAAATCATCAGCACTTTACGCGCAATCGATGATACCTCGGAAAACGGTACTCCTATCGGTATATACCGTGGTGTACCCGTGTAATATTATCGAATCGCGTATATGAACGGGCGAGTTTCGTGTGTGTGTGCACGTGCGTATGATTCTACGTGAGTGTATTTCGTGATAATTTGGATTTTAAGCGCTTAAGTATAATAGTACTTGAAAACATAAAATAATAAACTTTTTTTTTTTTTTTTTTGTCAATATATAGCGCATAATATAATACAGAGTGTTTGTTTTGTAGTAGTATCAATGCTCAATAAATTAAATGTATACATAATTTTCGACCACGTCGTTATATTATATAGAGAAATCCCCGGAGATTTAAACAAATGCTTTCGGACAATCATACCTATTATATTATTATTATTATTATTATTATTAATATTATTATTATTATAGTGTAACGGGTGGAATAGGTACCTAAGTCGTGAACACAATACACTACACCGTACAATTAAGTGTATTTATTTTATTTTTGGTCATAAAGTAATGGGTCGCATGGTACATTAAATTGAAACATTACAGTAAACTAAAATAAAAACAAATAAACACTAATGGCATGATAAATGTCATACCCTGAGTTTTAATAACACTGTCTATTAGAAAGAACGGTTTTAATCCATTTTTTGTCAACCATTTATAAAAAAATTAATGTTTTTTAAGTTTTTAAATAATCGTTATTATATTAAAACGTAACATAATTTATAACTGGTTTCAGACGGTATTATTAGAACATAAAAAAAAAAAAAAAAAAAAAAAAAAACATAAAATATAATGTGTCCATCTAATAATAACACTGCAACGTTATTCATTATATTTTCTATTATATTATATTGTTTACCTACTTTAATTTATATATTTTAAAAACCACTACTGTGTACTACACTTAATATTTCTCTCTCTCTCTCTTCCCGCAGCTGTGTATTGTGTTATTTATATATTACGAAGACTTAATTTATTACCGTATCACGTAAAACATATACGACTTGAATCGTACGAAGTCGGTATAATATGAACTCGCGTAGTATTACGTATGCATTTCTTTTTAAGATTTTATCATAGTAATGGAATAATATTTTATTATCTCCAGATGAACATCGTTGTAAAAGAGCCGAGAGGGCTACCGCGCAAGTGCACACACACACACACACACACACACAGCATCTTTTATGTACATCGATGTTATATTCATCATTCTACGATAAGAGATAGGGTGAGGAATCTTTTTATTATATATATATATTTGTGTATATAGTCGGTGGCCGCTGCCTTTTCGTGTTATGGTAATAATATTGCATTACGACTGTACGTTTTTCATTCCAAACATTCGACCCGTTTATCCATAGTATATATAGGCTCTTCCCCGTGTTATACGCACGCACGAGTATGACAAACCGCATTTACATAACGCCGGATCTTTATCACACACACTCTCATTCTTTCATTTTTTTTTTTTACTTATTTGATTTTCAAAACTGTATAAGTCGTATACCACGCCAACGCGCAGTCACCGTTCTCAAAATATTTTCTATAATATTATAATTACGTACGTCGTGCTCAACGATATGACATCCAGTCTACGATAGTTTAAGACATAATATATAATGATAATAATATACGCGGGTATAAAAAATTCACGAGATAATGTTTTTAATTTACGATAAGGTCCCGAGCATCGGCGATCCGCATCACCCTCGCGAGACCGTCATCGACGTGAACAACTGAAAACCAGCCGAGTTCGCGTGGGTATAATATTAGTATAATATGTGTGTAGGTACCCATACCTACGTAATATTATTATACGAGTAGTACGGCCACCGCGTTGTACGCACGACGGCGCCATCGTCGGCAGGCGTGAGACCGTGTGTGTTGATTTCGCGCGGGTATGAGCGTAAATACCACAGGGTTGACCGCGGAAATGTTCGTTCTTAATTGATGGATGGGTCCCTTCCGAAAACGATTCATTATTTCACGCACACATTCGTCGAGACACGCTCGTCCCCGGAGTTGTGGACGTGTTATTGGAAAATCCGAATTCGCTCGCCGTATATACCTATGTTTTACGCCGACCACCGGATATTGTGCACTGTTTGTCGGAAAAACTTATTAAAAGTCGTGGGTGGATACATCGTCATTATTTAATAATAATATGTATTGTGTGTTGCCGTCTGGACCGACTGCTGGTGGTCGGCGTTCCGTTTCTGGCGCAAAGTATCCGTAGCAGAATAACGAGTTAGGTATGTTTATGATTTGATATGCCGTGATCGCCACGGACGTAGGGTAAAACGCCAGTTACAAAAAAAAAAAAACCATCGCGATCTTCTCCTAGCGACCCAAATTAATCTCAGTAATATTATATTAGCTCATTTAAGGCCGACAGTCATAATCGAGACAATGTGAACAACAATAACACTTTTTTTTTTTTTTTACAGACTTGTTACTCATAATTGGACACACGGTTTTAACCGTTATGACTAAATCGATCCCCAATAGTTTACACAATAACATCTCTTCACATTCGTCATAAAATACGATAAAATACGAACGATGTGGATCATTTGACTGTACACTCACGGCGGAACTCTATAGCTATAGCGTAATACGATGGCACGAGTATACAATGATTTAGAATAATATTAGTGTTTCTTATTCAACATACCTAATATATTGTCATATTTTTGTTACCAGACGTAGCCAATCCTAACAGAAGCTACAAAGATCAGAAAATTCGACTTACATATGTATATTGGTAAGGTTCTAACACCGTTCTCATAACAGTGTCACTCGACACTTGCCGGAAATTCGTGTAGAATAGGAAAAAGCTCATCTTTCTATACGAACTCCGTTAACACTTCCAGTCATGTAGAAGTAAACAACAGTGCACTTCAACATAATAGTATATGAGTTTCCGGGATCATCGTTAATGTTAATTTACAAAACGGATTTTTTTTTTCCCTCGTCAGAGTTCTACAAAACAAATCAGATTCCACAACTACATTTTAACATTTTCCTCCCCTGACACGTTTTCTCATGGACTGGGACTTGGTGACATCCAACAATAACTACATGAGATGAACTTAATATTATTTACTTTAATTTTCGGATTCAACCGAGACGTAATGTAAACGTCGAGAACGGTTAACGTAGACATGGGATAAAATATGAATCATTTTATAATGATTTGTACTGACTATGGTAGGAAAAAAAATATATATCATATGGCCTGCGGGATCGATTATGATTACTTTTACTTGGCCACGAGCGCATACTATAATAATAAAAATAATAATAACGGCATAACAATAACAGAAATATTATATTGTCCGGCGCCCCAAGTAGCGCGGTTGCCGAATTCAAAACAAAACGGATGGGTTTTAGGTACATCCGGCGGCGGAGTAAAATGTTCATATAACCGGCCACGGTAGCCACCACTGCCGTGACCCGTCAAGGAAACGGGGATATTTTTTTTCGTTCGGTTCGTATTTTCATTTTTTTATTTTTGTTCAAAAATGTTTTTATTTATTGCAACAATAAAGGAAACACGATGCGCGGGGACCGGGGCAGTCGCGGAGGAAGCTCCGTCGGTATGACCGGAACCGGCGAAACTACGTCGGGGGAAAGGGTTAAGTCGTGAAAATACCCTCGGCACCCCTTACCGCCGTCCTACCGCATCTACATGCACGCGCACGCGCCCCCCAAAACACACACATAGGCATAGTATAGGTGTTTGTTAGTGCGTTTGTTTTAATACACATATATACGGCAACTGACACGCGTGCGGAGTCACGTGTGTGCATGCGTACGTATATTATTTTGTCGGGGAAACGATAACTCAAGTGGAACGAATTAAAAAATAATTTGTTTTCAGCTGGCGGCGTTTCCGCGTGATAAAGATTCGTTCTCCGGCCGTATACAGTTCCGGTGGGTTTATTTTAGGGCCACGTCCGCAGATTGACCACACAATAATTGTTAGCTGCAGTGCAGTTTCTGTTATCGGAAACGGTAGGTTCCGTTCGGTTTTCGATATACGGCTTGAAAGAGTACACACTTTCTGACTGTCACGTGACAGATTTTTTATTTATTTTTTTCTTTTAAACAATCGATATAAAATCAAACTTTTGAAATATTTAATTATTAAGTAGTCGTATATAATACTATTATAGTAATTTATCAGTAAACTATTATTATTCAAAGTTATTTCAAAATGTCGATTTCGAGTTATACGAAAAGGTATTATATTATAGTGTTATATTGAATAAGGATACAGAAAAAATTGTATTGTATTGAGAGAGTATCTCGCACAACGCCTAGCTAGTGTAAGTTAAGTCTCTAGCGGTTGATTGTGAAGAGAAAATAAAATAACTTTAATTCTTCTAAAAACAAATCTATGTATATGTGATCTCGAGACAAATAACACGTTAATCATTTGTACGTTAGACAATAAAAAAAAATTGTCTTTTGAAATGGCAGTTAATGATATGGTCAAACAATATGTGCTTTGTGGTACACAGATAAAAATTAAATTAATTTTAAAATGTCACGATTGCGTTTGGACAGATACTTTTAAAATTATTCGAATTTCCGAGTTTCAGAAAAATATTATCTATTTGGTATAGCAATAATACCTAACCTTTTAGAAATGTCATAAGTTTAAAATATAATATATATATATATGTATATAATATTGGTGTGTATTGGTTTTAGTGTACCCAAGGTACCCGTGTAAATCAGCGTTGGTGCACCTTACTTTGTTAACTAATTTAACCGAGATGAGCAATCCGCCTGTGGCATTTGGTACATTTTTGAACATGATTTAGAGTACTTTCAAAACTTTCCTAATAATATCTCTAAAACAATCCCTGAAATGTTCGTCAAAATCATTTCAGTAGTTATTGTATTTATTTTTAATCTCTCCAATTTAATCAAAATATTTCAATTATTACAAACGATTTACATTTGGAGATTATAAAAAGCCTCTTATTTATTTATGCATTGTATATAATATGTTTATTAACATAGAACATTTCGATTTTCATAAGATGGGTTTTTGCTAAAACTAAACCGAAATTTTCGTAATGTAATCCACCCTGTAAAATGAGCTAGAAAGAAGTTAAAGAACCTAACCTACTACATTTGTTGTCAACTAATTCAGTATTGTCTAAGCCTATAAATTCTATAACGCATATTATATACAGTTATTTATGTATATAGTTTAATAATTATACATTACATTTTATGCGCAGAGTGAGTTCGTTGCTGAACGATTCCCCTTCGGAATTGGTCGCTCGACAAGCGTATCTGCCGGCAACGTTTCTGGTCACTCTCTGCAAAACCAAGTTGTTGTCGCTTTTCATTGTTCTCGCCGACGAGTTAAGGTTCAACGTAACCCCCTAAAATCAAATATATTTATCAAAAAAAAATGCATAAACAATATATTGTTGTATACGTTATACAAGTCAAATATTATTAACATCCGAATGTATCACAGATGCTTTTATCGTATGCGCAGACGGCGAGAACTTAGTGCAAAGCGCTAAAAAAAAAATAACTATAGGTAGTTAAATCAATTCATAAAAAATATGTACACGTCTATATACGAATATATTTAAAATTTAAAACGTTAATTATATATTATCACATGATGTGCATTGTGCGTGCAGCATAGATTGACATCGATTTTGCAAAAGTGATGCAATTGCTGAGTTTTTATTTTACCACAAAGGCGAGTCGTGTCTATGTATACGCGTTCAAGTGCATTGCATATTTATTTTCACCGTTACTTTATCAATACCTAATAAATATTAATAAAATATTCAGTTTCGAGGACGCCCTTTTAAATATGGAGAACAGTTAATTTATTTTTAATGGAAATAACACCTTAATATTATATTAAATTTAAATTTTTAATAAAGAAAAAAATATCGCGTGAACAGATAAAACGATACGGGATTAAATAGAGGGTTTGCGATAATATATTATAGGTATTATAAAAGAAGAAGGTGGCCGTGCGTATTTTTTATTTATCATTTTTACACTTTCTTTACATATCTATATACACATGCTTTGAAGTGCCATTGAATAAAAACCGCTCATCTGAAAATGTAAACAGATTTATAAAATCACTAAGTTAGATCCCTCTCTCTATTTATAAATACGTACAAAGTGTAACAGAATGACTTGGCAAATAAAACGTATTTTTTCTAATTAATATTTTTTAATTACGTATAGTATATTATATATATTATATTATTATATAGGCATAATAGTGCACCTTGGGTAAAGCAAAAATTATATTTTTTAATACAGAACATAAAAATTATTAAATTTAATTACTTATTTTTGGGAAAGAATCTAATTCCCCAGTTTTTTAATTTAATTTATAGAAAACTTTTACCCAATAGTAAAAAAGTTTATCTAAGTCAAGCAGTTTATTTTTTACCATTTTTCAAAATATATTTTTTTATGAATTTTCAGACACAAGTAAATCTTAAGTTACATATTATTTATTACATAATATAATTTTCATAATTTTTTTCATACGTACTTATATAATATAATATTGATTAGGTCTTTTGGTTACACCATTTTAATATTTTATATATTATGGTAGTATATATATAAGATAAGTCACCAACCCTTTTCACACGTTTACCTCAAATACAGCATTTCTATAATTTAAGGTTTTTGAAATTGTTAAGAATACTTGGAATATTATTTCAATTAAGTATACTATAAGAGTTTTCTTATTGTACATGCTGAAAGTAAAAAAGCAAAGTTAAAGGCAAACAAACATTTATTTTTACATAATGCCAATTTTTGAATTCATTTTTCGTAAAATATTAATTCAAATATTTTTCAATTATAAATTACAGCATTTTTGACTTAATTCTTTGTCCGATAGAATTTTTAGTTCATATTAAAAAGGATTTTATGTTTAATACAAAATGTTATAAGTTTTTCTTCTAACTATTATAAAAACACGTTCTTAGTTAAGAATTAGAAATAATTCACTGAAATCACAGTAATTAGTAAATAATTTCATAATTAAAATTTAATACGTTGATATTAATACAACTAGTTATTTTACTGCACGAAATATTACTATAATATTATAAGTTACTTTATAGTTTATTATGTGATTTGTTTGTGTCAAAAATTGATTCAATCTGTAGTATTCCTTATACAAAAATAAATGTCTAAAAGCGAGAAAAATATACAATAATATATTTTAGAATAATCCTATTTTAACAGACCATCTTTAATCAAAATTGTTATTGTACAAGATAGTTATGTTTTTATTGTTGTATTAGTAAAAATAAAATTCAAATTTTCACGATACACATTATTATAGCACTTTTCCGTAAAATGCTGGTCTATCATAGTATGGTAATTATAAGTTGATAATTTGATATGTCGGCCGTGATGTTTGATTAAGTTAAAAAGATATAGTGATTAGTATTAATTTATTATTCTAAATTATTTTAATAACTTAGGTACTTGACTGAATTTAACATATTAATAGAATAGAAAATATTTTACATTTTTGTAGAGCAACAGTAAGAGTAAATTATCCTTAGTAGTTTAGTACTAACCTACTTTACTTTAATATTACTTATTCAAATGTATCGACATTTTTAAAAGTTCATCTACCAGTAATTTGCAAACATGATATATTAAAGTAGTTTTAACATAAAATACATTTTGCAATACCACAGGATGATTCTTGAAAAATTAATGACTATGGCTTAATCAATACATACAGATTTCAGAATACTTAAAAATTCCTAAAATAATAATTTTTTTTTTTTTTTTAACGAACGCATCTATAAAAAAACATCACCACTTTTTGCGTTAATGCTTTATGAATAGCCCTATATATTTTGAGCTTTATCTGTAAACAGACGTAAATATGGGTAAAGTCCACGCAAAAGTTATTGAATTTGGCGTGGCCGCCGCGTTATAAAATCCCCCGAAAAGCGTACGCCCCTGCGTTCGACACCGCCTTCGCTTCTGCTCGCGTACGACACAGTTTATTCTTCGGCCCACTTCATTTTCTTCGAAAAACAATAATAATCTGACAAAAGAGAACGAATCGGTAAGAGCGAAAAAGAAAAACAACAACAGCAGCAAAATTGACGTTATCCAAAATTTAATAGTACACAACACGTTATACACCGTTCCACCCCCGTCGACACACAAGTGCTCACGTTCTATTATCCCCGCTGGAATAATGGGACGTGTATAGAATTTTTGGTTTATGTGTATTATACAACTTATATAACTTACCTATCACGATTCAGACATGACAATAATGCTAGTGTAAGATACAAAAATGGTGATGTTACATGCGAATCGGTTGTGAAGTTAGTCGCACTTTTCGAGATAAAATAATATATTTTTTTTTTCCATTACACTGCGCATACACGCGAGTATAAAATATATACATACTCCAAGTGTTTTATTAATTTTTCATTTTTCATTTTTTTTTTTTTTATATATAATAACTTTGTAATGGTCTGAACATTCTTATATAATTATCCTTATCGTTGAATACAAACATATTATCAACATAGTGACCTACTCCGCTCGAAGAAGTACGCTCGATAAACCCACTATTATGTAACATAATATAATACAAGTATATAGCGTGGTTTTTTAGTTAAATTGCATTAATTATTTAAAACAGCCAATAAATATATATCTATTATGAATTATTTATTTTTATTACTCATAACAGCGCATCATATAGGTCATATACGTAGGTAACTAATGTAACTTAAAATATTTATTCGATTTGAATTTAAAGTACCTAAACGATATCCATATCATACCATCAATCCGAGAAAAACGCCATAGAGTATTTAATTTTATTGTACTAGTTAATCGTTCATTAGATATTATTATAGGTAGTATTCATATAATATTTAAAAAATATTCTTCTGTTTTAACTTAGTGGTTATCATAATATTGTGCAATTGCGCATTATAAAAATATGTTGTCAAAGACTAGCAAGGACATATTATTTTTATTTTATTTTCTTTATTATTAACTGGACGTTAAGATAAAAGATTATAGTCAAGATAGTTTAAATTCTTTTATATTATAACATCTTAAAATTGCATTTTTCAATCTCAAAGTCGTATCAATGAATTCACGTCATGCAGGAAAAAACATTATTTTTCAAATAAGTTATAAGACGTATAACCCAGCTATGTCGTTTGAACGAACCTACTTTTACTGACTTAAGCTTAGCTTATATTTTCATTTTTTTTTTTTTTTTAGATATACCTAGTTAATTATCGAGGTTGAAAGGTGAACAAGTATATTATGATATAAAATAAGCTATTACTGTGTTAAAAATATAAAATCTTAATAGTACAGGAAATAAATAGATTTCAATTTTTTATTTTTATTTGGAGTCGTACACCAGTAGAGTTTATTTTAATTTTGCATGTAGGTCTAACCTGCCTAAATTTCAATAGAAAAATAACTATGTAAGTACCTATAAATAAATGATTTAGCTAACAACCGCATAAAGCATAACATGTTTAATTTTAGTGAAAAGGGTGACTATAATATGAATTATTTTAATATTGTAATATGGCAATAAACATTATAACATCAGTTGATATTGAATATTTATTATTCAATTATTGAAATTGTAATAACGATGGAATATGATTTTGCGAGCACCTATAACGCCTTCCAAATTATAAATGTATTGCTTTTCTGTCCACTGTAAATATTAAGGCGTATTTTTAAGTGCACGCTTCAATTTGTTATTTATTTTTTATTTTTCAAATATAATAGTATATTAGTATAATTATGTTATAAGTGTATAATTTAGGTTGGACACTAATATTTCAGTTAAATACTTTATTTTATAAATAATCAAGTGACCTTATCACCTATATAAAGTATAACTATATACTTTCACATAGAACGTGTAACGTTGTAGATTCGTTCATCTAACCTACTTTAGTGCTTAATATAATATACTAAAATCATGCATAACATGATTTTAAAGGACATATCATTTTAATGTTTATTATTGTTTCAAGGGGTATGTAGGTGGTCGGTAATTTCATTAGCTATTCAATATCGTAACACTATTGTATAATTAAAATAAAAACTGTATAATATACCTATTATACCTACCCAGGATATCGGCATATTGTAATATATGATCTGTTTTTTTACGATTCTCATAAGATATTAATAATATTGATCAAAAAGATAAACTTTTTATTCCCCGCCGACAGACGACAATCGTCAATCACCGTCAGCTCCTAGCTACCTACCGATATTTTGTCCTAAGTCGTATTAGGATATAAGCATAGTATACTTGTCGGGGGAACCGCGTTAATTGGGGTGGGGTTATTATTTCTTAAGCCTTTAGATAGGCTTTTACCCTTGTCATACACGATTTCTTAGATAATATAACATTGATGTCATAATATATCCTATGGATATCGCTTTGTGTCCACAGTTAATTAAGTACACCTTCCAAAATAAATACTGCTGTGGAGGCTGTTAGCTGATACTCCGCGGTATAATAACACGGGTAATTGTATAGGTACCTATGAGACCACCACTAGTTTATATTTATTTTATTATCGAAATCGAGTTTAAGAAAAAGACAGAAGCAGTAATTATGACGAATATAATTTTATCTAAAAAAAAAAAAAATAAAATTGCAGATATTCAGTCGTTAAGCGCGAAAACCATATTGCTTGTATCTATTTGTTACATTTTTGTATTCATTTTACCTAATATGATAACTCGTTTTTATATACGTTGCTATTTCGCAACGAACGTATCTGGTTTCCGTAGTGTAGTGGTTATCACGTGTGCTTCACACGCACAAGGTCCCCGGTTCGATCCCGGGCGGAAACATTTTTTTTATTTTCCAATTTTTTTTTTCTTAAATTGCACGTTAATATAACATTACAGTTATTATATTATAATATTATGGTGTTATTTCAGGTGTATCAACTATTTTTTTGGTCAAATCCTTTTTTTCAAAAATTGTTTTACTAAATTTACGAGTTGAATAACCAGCTAATGATTGAAATATTGGAGTAAGTTCGATTAACTTAGATTATACTTATATATAACAATATAAATACCTATCATCAACAAAATATAAATTTCTAGGTATACATTGTGTATCAGATAGAACTGACTAAAAAAAAAAAAAAAAAAAATTATGCTAATTAAACGTACAACAAAAATTGTGAAAATTATAAAATTAATAAATAATTTAAGAAATATACTCATTTCAGGAAATTTCCAAAAATAATATTTTGAAAGAAGTTATAACGCTCCAAATTAATTTATGCGAAAAAATAATGATGTTTTAAAAAAATTAAAAAAATAAACTAATTGATTTAGATAAATAGATAAATATTTTTACCATCAAAATTTTTCTTTTAATTAAATTTACAAATTGGCTATTTTGAATTGTTCCAATAAAAATTTAATCAAATTTAAATTGTTTTATTTTTACTATTAAAAAATAAAAAAAAAAATTATATTGTACGTGTAGCACAATCGTCTCTTTATAATAGACAAAAAAAATATTAATAAGAACAAAAGTTATTCTAAAAGTCAGTTCTATCTGTTACACCCTGTATAATATTTTAAGAATAATATATAAATGTTAATTATTTATTACAGATACTTTTTTATGTGCACAGTGTGTAAATAAGTATGAGTAGAATATATGTACCTGGTAAATGTATATATATCATATTATATAATATATACTGATGAATGGTCGACTAACCAATGATTTTAAAATACAGTATATGAATGAAGACTAAACTTAAGAGTATTAAATGTGTAAAGACTGGGAGATACTTTTTTTTTCCAGACTAGAATGATAAAACGTCCCGTGAATGTGCGCACTTTTAGGATGTCAAAGAAAATGTTTTACCGTGAAAAGGTTCGGTCTTTTTCGCTCCATCTTTACGAGGGCTAATAATATTTAAAGAGCGCATTCTGCTTTAGGTGTTTTTTGTTAAAAATTGTGTAAAAAATTACTAAAAAGAACCTAGCCCGCGTGTAAAAAGTTTAATTTAACGATGAAGTCGGAACATTCTTAATGGGCATGTGAATAACGGGAGAGTGAGAACTTTAAGAGTTTTTATCCATCTTTTAAACCTAATTTATTATAATAATAATGTTGAGTTTTTTTTTTTTTTTTTAATTATTTGCTGTCAAAATAATATTTATTTTAAAACTATTTTTTTTGTTCTTGAGTAATTTTTTTCAATTTAAAAGTGTCTAGAGATTTTTATTATCATTATTATTATTATTTTATTTTTTGTGAAATCATTAAAGTTCCACCCTTTACTCATCCATTTGGAAAAAAAGTTTTGCTTTTGATTTTCAGGAGCTAATTGCTATTTTTTCCTCTCACAATACAATTCGGATGGTATTAATTTTCTGAATAATTTGGTATTGTTGGCTCATAAACTTCTGTGTTAATTCTTATTGCGACATTTATTATAGTTTGACGTTTTTGTATTTTTTTTTTGTTTTCGTCGTATGGAAAACTCCGCCGCGTTTGAGTAAACTCAGCTGACATCGCATTCTTTCGAAAAATTAAATAATATCATAATCATTCATGATGATATTGAACAGCGTAGTATACCATTAGATGATATTAAAATTTAAAAACTTAACACAAGTCACATAATTCCTATACATTTTGCAGAAAAAAAACATATTTATTTACACATACATTATAATAATATATAAAACCTATAGTCTATACTGTATATAATATGTACCTCGGAAAAATATTAAGTTATTATTGTTTCTTTGCATTCTCACATTGCATGATCGATTGAATTTTGAAGAGTCGTGAAGGAAAAGTTCAAAACACGTCAAATATGTTGGTTTTTTATACTCAATGTGTATTTTTCATCTTCATGAGTACCTATACCTGCCACATAATTTCTATGTTCATGATACTACAAAACAATTTTTGACAGGAGTGTTATTTTTTTATCGTGTACATATTCGATAACATTAAGCACTATATAGTACATGACGTGAAATAACTAAATAATATTTGCAACTTTAATATTTTATATTTTAATTTGAGTGTTTTTTTTTTTTTAATCGGCCTGGTTTAATTAAAAATCTTTATGTTTTACACACCATATATCGTTGTAAGTTTACTCTAATCACTTTTCCCGGATTTATAAATAATATTTAGAAAACTATCTGAAAAACTTTTTTAAATGTTTTACAATGCAAAAACACGTATGTAAATACTTATAGCTACATATTATGTTTTAGTAAGAACATAATATGGTAAATTAATATAAAATTAAACATAATATCTTAAGTACATAGTGTGTGTTTAAATAGTTTTTATTTTTTTATTTACTTATGATATCATAATGTTAATCATTCTGTTTAAGATGATAATATGTTAAATTAAGTTATGTTTTTAACTGAACTTGTGCGTGCAGACATCAGCATCGTGCTACTAACGATATGATTTAATCCGAAAAGCGTAAACTGTGTGTTAATTTAATGAGAAGGTCTGTTGTTGTAATTATTATATTTTGTGTTAAAACATCTGAAAGTATTTCGCGGGACGACGCTTTATATAACAACATTATATTAATTTGGTTTAATTTGATGAAAAAAACAGATAGCACTGGAAACGTATGCAAATCGTTGTAGATAATTACATTTTAGGAGTTTAAGGAGGATACTAAAGAAAAAAAAAACAAAAAATGTAGAAAATTGTAATTATTTAAGTTAAGATATATAAAAATAAGAGACTGTTTCTTCGTGTCATAATAAATTAGAATGTAAAAGATGAGTAGGATTGAGACCGTCAAAAAAGGTTTCTTTACGTTTGCAAATTTGTGTAGGGCATTTGCAGCTTTCCTAAGAGGCTGTATATAGGTATAAAGCAACACGCTTGGTGTTTAAGCTGCAAGTTCAAACACAAATACGCAAATATATACATATATATGTATATTATGTACGCGAATCTACTCTGCAAAATTACAGACGATCTGTTTCCTTTTTTTTTTTTTTGTATTTGATAAATAGAAAGTCGTGTAGCGTGTATTCTATATATATATGTGTGTGTGTCTTCCCATTTTTGCTCTCACGCCGTCGAATCGGAGATTTATTTCCAAACTATCTGCACCCCAATTTTTTATACCGTTCTCCTCGTCACACCGCCGCATAGACTTCCCGATACGGTTAACAATACCTGCGATACTCCATCCGACGTAGTATAGTGTATAAAGTATGTATAACTTATATTATGCATCGGTAAATAAGCAAGCACATCATAATATACACACGCAAGCGCGTGTGCGTACAAATTGACGTATAAATAAGGTATATGTGTACTTACATTGTGATACCAAGTGAGCTTCGTCGATGGCGGGTTGGCTTTCACGTGACAATCGAAGTACACGTCGTCTCCCTCTTTGATGCCGTTCGGGTCGATCGAGTTTCCGAGCCGGAGCGAAACGATCGGAGCGACTGAAACACACATCATGTCACCCGTATAAGTATATCAATAGTATAATACGTGTACATGATAATATTATATTCAACAAGCGCTCGGTCATCCCAAAACTTAACTCGTACACCGATGCGATATTATTCAAATTCTGATTTTTGGAATCAAAATTTAAGTGTTTGTACAGACTTTGTTTTCGAATACTATATTGGATCTTTTAAAAACCTTTGAAAAAAAATTGGAATCGCACTTTTTACCGTGAATTATTACCACGTTTATGAAAATTTCGATGTGTCTAAACAACATATTATTATATATTTATAAATACTAAGATTAATTAGTTTCCGTTAGTATATTATTATATTCAATATTTATATACTGTTCAATTATATTTTATACACCTAATACGCTCAGGTTAGGTTAGGTCTTACAAAAACTATTCATTATTTATTTCATAAGTCTAAATCATTGTGACTAATATAATATTAAATATTAATATTTTTAAACTTTTATTATAATTACTGTTATAATGCTATAAATTATTATATTTTAATATTTTCATATAAAAAAGAACTAATTAAACGTCATGATAGGGGCTTGGGGACAATCAAACAATATTATTTAAATGTAATATATCATATTTATTTTTTACTGTTTCTTCTATCTTCTTATAATACGACGTAATGTGTCCTACCTACCTAATATTTTACGACTGAAAAATGATAAATATCGCCAATAAAAACCAAAAAATAATAAATGAATTTCCAACAACCATGGCACGTACAGTCGTACGTTATAATATAGTAGGTATTATAAAATAAGAATGACTACCTACAGCTCGTACTCAACCATGGTATTAAACATAATATTACAGTCGTATATATATTATATTAAAAAAAAAAAAAAAACTATTTGTCCAATGATCCTACCCAGGCCAAAAGACATATTTGTATTATTTATAGTCGAAAACGAGGAAGAAAAATTATTTATTTTATAATACTTGATTAACACGAGTCTTCATGTCATTAAAATGTTTTCATCAATGTATTGCGTCGATTGTATGCTACAAAAACCTATAGGTGTAATATAATAAGTCCGATATAGTATTCCAACCCTTTGACTACCTACAGCATTGAAATATAACTCCGTAATACTGGCTGTAGTGCATTAAATTCACTTTATTGGAAATGCGTGTTACGTATGTTATATGTCATTATGTTCTATAATTTGATTTTAAAGTTTAATTAAATATAGGAATAAAAGGATATATTGTTATTATGCGACGAGACAGTTGTCAAATAATAACAGTGATAATAACACTTATTTTACGATTTCGTAAGATATATTTTATAATAAATAGACACCCGCGATCTTGCCAAACATTGTATCACAAATAATATGAAATATAAAAAGTAGTGGTTACTGACTTCGACATTTTGAGATTGTTACATATTATGTATATAAATGGTAAGCATCAACTTTTTAATATAATAGCACGTGCACGAATTATGAATATTCGTGCTAGCCAGGAACAACAAATTTCGATGGACGCACAATTAGACTTGCGTTTGAATTATGGACCTCAAGTATAAAAAAAAAATAGGACGGAGATTGCAACGTACGAGGAATCCAACAGCACAGTATATTCAGATGTATCAGAGCCGTTTTGTCCGAGGCACATTCAAGCGTTACATTTTTGTAAACTTAAAACCAATCAATGTTGATTAAATAAACAAACTATTTTCAATCACAATTTGCTTGAACAATAATTTCGAATCTGCGACTTCAAGGGGCGAATAGTGGGCACGTAATAAAATTACAAAAATTATAAATATTATACTCGCGCAGTAATAACCGAAAACATAATTTAATAATGTTTAATGTAAACGCGTAAGAAGTGAGATACTCAAATGCACTATATAATAATATTATAATATAATATATTATTATAACCTAAAAGTTAAACCTAATATTTTAATAGGACCGGCTGTATAGTTATATATACCTACTTTGAAGTCCATAAGGAAAAAATTGTTTTGCACTTTTCGTATTACGTAAACTTTTAAATTGTATTAAATAATAATTTATTACGAATAGAAAAATGCGCGTATATAGTAGTATAATAATAATAATAATAAATTATTTATTATGAAAATGTAAACGGCGAAGGGTATAATTTTTATATATTATACCGTTCTCCCGCTCATTAATTATAGTTTTCAAATAAATGGAGTCGTATAAACTCGATGCAATAATATTACATATACTTTTAACAATAAAGTTTCGTATGCGTTATTTATACATATATATATATATATATATATATGTTAATATTCTATATACAAATAAAAATGAATATATTATCATACATATATATTGTTATATTACACATAGTAAGTGTGCTCTTGTAAGAAAAAATTAAAAACACCGTCACGTGGAAGGGTAGTAAATGTAAGAAGGACTGGTAAAATGATTAGTACCGGTTGAATACAAAGAAAACAATTAAAAAAAAAAAATAAAATAAAACACGATTGCATTTGGTTTTTATCGATGATTGTACCTACCTTTTTGATAACGGGATCTCATCTTACGTTTAATTAGTTTTAATTTTTGTAAAATGTTATAAAATTAAAAATAAAATCTATTTTGTGCACGACTGAAAAAAATAAAACAAACGGTCTGGACAGGTTCTATAAAATGTACAATAGCTAATCGTAAAACAGTGCTCATCCACATCAAATATTATTAAAGTTAAAACAATGACATAATTCGTTTAATCTCAAGAGGTATTCAAGAAAAAATTTTCACTAATCCGATTCAAAACATATTCAAACTTCGATTAAAAAATATTTTAGAAAACGTAAAATGAACAAAATTATATTTATAGTTATAACTTATAAACATCCATAATATAAAAATGAATCGCGAAATGTGTTGGTAAGCGCATAACTCAACAACGCCTGAACCAATTTGGCCAATTATTTTTTTTTTTTAATGTTCGCTGAAGTCCAAGGATGGTTTTGTTTTTACAGCGAGAAAAATTCGAATAATTTCTGGGAATACCCTAAAAACAGCCCTTACTATAATATGGATAATATACCTAATATTGATCGTCTCCGTGGCAAGGTAATCACTGATCAAGTACATCATCTATGGCGGTCGATTATTTGTGAGCTTTCTGTTGATGAACGATTAAAATTATAATGATTTAGTAGATGAACAATTTACAATGCCATTTCATTTTTTATTCATTTTTCGTTTATGTATATTATTTAAAGACGTACATTTTTACTAAAAAATTTGAAAATTAAAACATCAACAAACTGTCAATGTCGTAAGTGATGATTT
The DNA here is from genome assembly GCA_009835225.1 of Aphis craccivora. Classification (NCBI taxonomy): domain Eukaryota; kingdom Metazoa; phylum Arthropoda; class Insecta; order Hemiptera; family Aphididae; genus Aphis; species Aphis craccivora. The sequence goes on along the minus strand of VUJU01000091.1, from coordinate 33,160 downwards.
TCTTGGATTTTCTGTTACCTACTTTACTGAGTTTGCTTTTTGTCAACTAATACACGAATTAAATTCGTATATCGTGTTTTGTGCAGAGTGTTAAGTTACCTACGATCACTAATTATTGCATGTGACACAATGATTTATATTTGATATGCCTCCTGTACGACGAAGCAATTTAGGTAGAAAACCCCGATTGTTTTGTAGCATTTACGAACATTAAAAAAAAAAAATAATTGGTCAAATTGGTCCGGGGGTTGTTGAGTTACGCGCTTACCAACACATTTTGCGATTCATTTTTATATTATAGATTTTTTTATTCACACCGCCCTATCACCAGGGTGACGGTTCTGTTCAGGAGAATTTTTTGTCTCGACTATAAAATAGGTATTAACAAAAAAATTGCCAAATTACAAATCTTTTGGACAGGACGAGTACGGTGCCGGGGAGGTGATACACAAATATGTTTCACTCGGGCGAAACCGGGTAATTCAGCTAGTTATATTTTATAAGATAGAGGTTAGGTTAAATCGACTAGATCGGTAGATATTTTAAAAATATACACTTGTCCATATTCTAACTAGTATAAGAAGTGTCAAGTTATAAGAAAAAGAAAAAAAAAACAGTGTGAAAAAAAATACACATTTTTAAAAGGAACGTATATTATTATTTATAAGGAAAAATCAGTTCGTATCGATGGTACGAGTATACTGCAGCTATTGTCTACGCATATCATTATACCGTACGCCTTGGATGTGAAATAAATGAAAAAAAAAACTTGAACCAACTAGGGAATTTATAAATTTTGTTAGACGAGTGATCGCAAAAGGTGTTCAGATTTCGGAGCATAAATAAATCTACCGTCATTTGATGAATAATTCAAAACTTTCCAATCGGATAATTCGATATAATATCTTATCCTTAATTATTAATTCTGCCATCATTTATATTATTAAACGATACTATGGAGTCGTCGTTCATCGATCGCGTTTTAAAATATATAATAATTTCTGTTTGTTAACTACGGCGCAAACCTAAGTACATATACAGTAATATTATATTTTATAGTTATTTAGTTGTAGATAATTCGATTTAGCACTACAACGTCATAAACTTTGTTCTTAAAATTTTAGTAAACGTGTTATTACTATAATCGTATTACTCGGAAAATATATCTTAGAATTTCGACGATTATTCGCCCTCTTTTGGATTCTGCGGATACCTTCAGTGAAATTCACTGACCTACTACATTGTTTTGATATTGGTTTAAAACATTTATGAAAATACTGTCTTTGTAACACATAGTTTTATACATTTTTAAGCTCATTTAAAACGAAATTCAGTAATTTGTTGTTTAATTTATGCTTAATTTTTCAGAAAACCGAAGAATAACGTTTAAGAAAATGTAATGAACGCGGATTAAATCTCGACTAGGTACACGAAATATTCCGTAGAATCAGAACTCTGGCTAAAATAGTTGAAATACACTGATAACAGTAATTTTCCTAATAATTGTATAATAAAGATATAATATGCTACATTTGTATATTAGTTGGCTGAAGTGAAAACAATTATAATATTTGTTGAGAAATATTTGTAGAGCCTACATCGTTGTTTTTTAAAAAAAATTAAATTAAACCTCGGCAGCTGTATAGAAATTCTAGAATTTCGCGTCCTGCAGTTCTGGCGGATGATTCTGTTTGTCTGCATTCGACGATTACACCATGTTTAATAGTCAGACGGACTCCACGAGTTGAGCATTTGGTTTGTTCTTCTCCGTTCGTTAAACGTATTCGCGTGTGTAGCGAGTGCGTTCTATTCCCAGAGTACGCCGATTCTTAGGCGTGATGTTTTATTAATTTTTCTTTCCCGTTAAGATTATCAGTGTTTTTCCAAAGCGTATAATAATATCGTTGCCGCGATAATAATATTATATTATATAATATAGGAATAAAATACGATTTTGTTCGGGGCGTATATACGCATATATAACAATCACGCTTTTGAGATAGGTACGCGACCGCGATTTTAAAATTCGTACAGTGGTACGAATTCGTCGGGAACGCGGTACATAATTTATGGCCGTCGACAAATTTACGGTCGTGTACATAATAATAATATACGTAATGCATTATACCGCGTATCGAAGGCTCGGGCGGTAATGCGCGAGACGAAAATCTCGTCATTAAAAACGTATCGACGGCGTATCTGTACGTACATACATATATAGATGCTGGGCATAATATGAGCACGCGCGAGTCTATACATCTGTAAGTATATGCAAACGAATGCGCGCAAACAGCGTGTGTTGTATTTTATTAGGTATATCGTCGTATTTTTTTTACTCGTGTGCGACGAATCTTCGCGGAAACGGATTGATGAACATTTTTATCGCGATATTCGTCTGCGTGCGCTTAACATTTTTTTTTTTTTTCGCTCCTTCCCCTTAGCATATCTCTATCGTACGTCTCTTCTCGAGCTGTTTATCACCATCACCCGGATAAACGACGGTCGCGATCGGTTTATATACTTTCGTAAAACTCGATATTGCATATTATAACGACTACTACGGTAGCGTAAGCTCGACGAACACCGCACTGCAGCTTGCAGTAAACGGTATTCGGTTGACGTTTACACGGATGAGTGTGACGACGAGCGAGCGATGGGGCTGTATTTTACACGGTCTTCGTCTGCAATCCGCAAATCGCGACAACGTAATACGTCATACAGTTTTATCGCACGAATTGTGGTTAGTAAAAGTGTTGTCACAGTGAGGTTTACCGATGAGATTTTCGTACTGAAATATTAAATGTCATTGTGGTCGTTTTAGGCGTATTGATTCACGATAAGTTTGTTTGAGTTGTACGCAAACGTGAATGCACTTAACGGCGGGGTTAGGGTACGAAGTAACAAGTCGTTATAATTAAACTACATATTTTTCCAAATGTATTTAACTACGACCGCACTGCTAACAATGTACCCGATACCGGTATCGCGTATACTAGCGAAGAATCCCGCGCGAAAATTCGATAGAAAAATCATTTTCATTCGATCGGGGGTTTTAAAAAAATAATTAGTATCGGAGTGCTCTGTGTGCCGCAGATTTGGGCGCCGTCCATAAGACTTGACGCTCATACGGTAATCGTTTTTTTTTTTATTTTTGCATACGTCACGTATAAAGTGTAATACTATAAGTACGTATGTAAAATACGTTTAGGCATTTGCTGCTGCAGCTGCGGCGCTGTGTATTAACTCGAAAAGTTTAGCGCCCGATCGATTCCGAGAGAATATGAACATATATAATATTAAATATGTGTGGAATATAAATAGGTCGCTGATACCACAGCATTACGACAACTTTATTATACAGTATATTATATACTGTTCCGTATTATAAATATGGGCACTGATCGGGTTATTCCATCAATCTCCCGAGTGCGGCGCGCGTATATTGTGTGTACAATATTGTACATTATACGAATTGTGTACGCGTTTTTCGCGGCACGGCGTAATACGGTAGGTAGGTAATAATAATAATAATAATAATAATATATTACTACCGTCGGCGGATGTGACAGTTTTGAGTGAAAACGTCGAGCGTATTATTATTATTATTGTTATATACATATTATTATAGGTGTATAAATATAAATTTTGCTTTGAGTAAAAAAGGAGAGGAAAAATCGAGAGCTGCCGAGAAAAAAAAACTTCATCGACGTCATAATGCTTTGCGCTCGGGCGTATACGCCGCGCACTTATCACTCGTTCGACATAATAGGTAGGTTATATAGGTATATGCTTATAAATAAACTCACACTCGGAAGAAGTACGCGTGATGTACATATAATATATAATGCGTACGCGCACGCTTGACGACCGACGGACAAAACGGGCAGGTGAATATTCTGTCATTATTATTTTAAACGATTTTTTTTTTTCGCAATAATGGATCGATCGATCATCGTGTGCGACAGTCGGTGTGTTCACTGTACACGACGAGGCGTCCCAAATGCGACACGGCACAATAATAATATGTCGTATTATCGTTTTTTTTTTTTTTTTCTAAACCATTACGCGACGGTTATTGTATTACTCGAACGGCTCGCGGTTTCAATAAGTACCCTGATATCCTTATTGTATCATCATATGACGTCGTATTATTTGCATAATGATTACTACCACTCGTCGATAACTCGGAAACGAATCTCCATTTTCCGGACGTCGTCGCTAGCGCGTTTCGCCAGTTTTCGGCGTTGTACGCGCGTTTGATTA